>JAMKQA010069830.1:0-15824 GCA_024699735.1 Posidonia australis | reverse complement strand
TTGATGTGGAATAAGGATAAGACAAGGATGAAAGAAGTAGCTTTTGTGTGCATAATCATGTCAGGTGTCAGTATCATTGGTTCAGTACCTAATTGCAACTCGAAATTTGAGCATATGTATTGCATAATTTTGTCCAAATGTGGAACCACACACTCTTGAGATTTGGACCAAATTCTTTGAGGATTCACAAATTAACTGTAGGTCATTACTTACTAATGAAAGTTTGTTGCTTTATTTCGTATTCTAAGAACTAAGTATGTACTGGATTTTTTATTTTATTTTGTTCTTTCACTTGGTGTATTCTAGTTGTGTTGGAAACTATAAATTATTATTGCTGAGTGTTGACTGTCTTCTTGTTTCCTTGTCATTGAATCAGATTTCATTTAAATGCTTTTTTCTTGCAGCAAATTCATTCTCTTATCATGTCTATGAATTTTATTGGCATTGAGATAAAAGCAGCCCATTCTTTAGATTCATGTAATGGTAGTATCTTGGTGATGGTCTCTGGTGTGGTGCACATCAAAAGATATGGTGGGAGGAGATTATTTGCTCAGTCATTTTTCCTTGCTCCCCAGGAAAAAGGATATTTCATTCTCAATGATATTTTCCACTTTCTGGATGAGAAACAGTTGCCTAACCAATCAGCAGCTTTCCAGAGAAACAGAATTTATGATTCTGAATCAAACATGTCATACAGTCAACTGGAGCTAGGTATGCATGATATTAGGGCATATTGAGTCCAATGGGAGTACCATTTTTATTGCTATTTATACACAAAAGAGTACAGAAATGACTTATCTCGAGTTGATACCTTGTATTAGATATAATAGAGATATTTCCTTGTTTTGTACATTGCTTAAAAGCTTGGTGAATTTGACATGCTTTTAAAGATATTTCCTTTTGAAAAAGCCCTCCCTTTCTCCCGCATACTCAACAGTTGTTTGTTGAGGTCTATCCCATAGAGGTACTCAAATTGGATGGGTGATTGCTTTCTAGGTTTCATCATAAACCTATTTGGTTGCTTCCAATTACATAAATCAATAGTTCAAACTGCACCCAAAGGTAGGGCATTTCCCATTGATATAGGAACTTGTGTACCAGAAACGAGTTGCCTATTATCTGTGATGAACTCATCAGCAGATTTAGCTCCCTCAGAGATCGGGGACATCCATGTATTGGAAGGACGAGAAATAGAGAAAAAGTAATAACTCGGCAGGACTTTACTGCTTGAACAGCACTAAAGGGTTAGGGCATTTCCCATTGATATAGAAACTTGTGTACCAGAAATGAGTTGCCTATCATCTGCGATGAACCCATCAGCAGATTTAGCTCCCTTAGAGATAGGGGACATCCATGTATTGGAAGGACAAGAAACTGAGAAAACGTAATAACTCGATAGGACTTTACAGCTTGAATAGGAGTAAAGGGTTATTACCCATAATCCAAAAGCATAGTGTTAAACATCTACGAGTGTTTCGTTGATACGTGTCAATTTCTAAGATGACTGATATGATATATGTATGTAATTCGGGGAATACGGTATGTCGGTGGTATATGTCAACCCGTGTCGTTACATCAACTCATGTTGGTCGACTCAGTGTAAAAATTACATTGAGTCGAGCCCGTGTTGGTCGACATGGGCTTTCTGTCTACCAACACGGACAAAACTCTACATTTTTTCACTAGTTGTTGCTTGTTGTTGGCATTTTTGCATTTTATATAGATTTAACCTAATAACACATAGGTCTTAGGTTTTTCATGTTTCTTTTTGTGTTTTTCCATTTATTTAACCTAATAATACACAGATCTAATCTAATAATTCTATAAAATCTATAAGACGAGTAAAATAAGTATACTTATATAACCGTATATTGTTTTGGGACGGGGGCACTGCCCCTGCCACCCCTGCAACGAGGTGCACCTGCTCCCCCTAGATCCCCCTCACATGGACTCTAGGAAGTGACAATATCTGGATGATCCTCAATTAGATACATCTCCAAGACTCCAACACTTAAGTATTCTCTCAACTCTATTTTCTCTCTATATTAAATATTATGAGAACTATTCGTTTTAAATGTATACTAAATATTTTTAAATATGATTTTTACATTTATTAAGTATTTTTAAGTACTATTTATTCTTCAAGATATTTATATTAAGTTTATATAGTGCCTTTTAATGTGATACATGTTTAGAAAAGTTAATCCAAGTAGTCTTAGATGTAGATTATTGCTTACTTTAACTTATCTTAGAATTTCAAATCAAAATTAAAAGTTTTTCTATTATTTTCATGGATTTTTATAAATTTACTACGTTTCCATCGACATTTTCACTAATGGCCAACACATTTCTTATTTTTGTTGAATCGAAGTTCAACACGAAACCGATGTTTAATTCTATGTCCAAAAGTTTTGCCAAGTTATTTCCTATAATACAAAAGTGCAAAAGTTATTTCATGGTCACCAATATGTACTCACAGGGTCTGGCTATTTTTATGCCAGGGGGGATGGGATTTTGGGGATTTTAGATGAATTTTCCAAATGATAATTGCATGTGGCAACTACTATTGCCATTATGCTTAAAAACACAGCCTGAGATTTGATGGGATCTTAAGTTTCTTTAAAGAGAGGGTGAATAGAGAATTAATGATAATTTGGCAATTTAAACTGTGTTTTATAAGTAAAGCAAATAACAAGTAAATAGAAAGGAATAAGGAATTTGAATATTAGACTAAAACATGCAAAGCCCATAAGAATTCTTCTTTGACCTATTAAGAAGATTAGCTCACAAATATATTTTGTTATCATCAAAATCGAGACATGGCAATTTTACCAACAAAATCATGATTTAGAAAATAGTTTATTAGAATGGGATCGAACAGGGGACCAATCAGTGATTATACAACTAATTGGCAAAATAATTGGGTGATCAAAGTGGTTAATCATCTTTATTGGCTGATCGGTGAGGCGACTGTTTTGATTAATCGACTGATCAAAAGGATTTTCGGATCAGAACATGAAATAGTAGATAATGCTCTCACAATCTCCACTAATGAGCATTGTCCCATCCTTTCCTTGAAAAAATAAAATATTTCTCCACATCCTGTTTCTGCATCGTATTTCCAACACATTGTAATAGGGCCATTCTAACCCTAGTGATGCAGTGTTGTAGTCTTAGCAATTTAGCATTAGATAATCAGACTTTCATCCATTTATCTTCCTTTGTATGATATTTAGCAAGCTTCTGGAATATCTACTCATCTCCTTAGCAGCTGCCTTCCAATTTCCTGTTACCTCCTTTGCAAGTGTACTAACTTTACTTACGGACTGTCAAGTTTCTCCACATCCTGTTTCTGCATCATATTTCCAACACATTATAATAGGGCCATTCTAACCCTAGTGATACAGTGTTGTAGTCTTAGCAATTTAGCATTAGATAATCAAACTTTCATCCATTAAGCTTCCTTTGTATGATATTTAGCAAGCTTCTGGAATTGCTACTCATCTCCTTAGCTGCTGGCTTCCAATTTTCTGTTACCTCCTTTGCAAGTGGACTAACTATGCTTATGTGCTGTAAAGTTTCAAAAATTAAAATCCAGCAACATAAAATATAGAGCAGATGTGAACCCTCTTTCAATGTGTCATCAGTTGGGCATAACATGCCATTATTTTTTTTCTCTCTAACTACTCATCAATTTAGACATATTGGGCGATTTAGAAGGAAAAATAAGATCTTAGTGACTGCAGACTTTGAGAACACCAACAGTGACAAGAAGAAAAAGGATAAAGAAAATAATTGCCAATTTGTCTTTTCAATGGCAGATATTGAACCATGTCTTTTTGCTTCATGTAGAATTTTTCTTGAATATCTTGATCAACAACTTGATGTTACTTGGCAAATGAATCCTTTTAGTTATATTCCACCAATATCTAACACCCTACTATCCAATTTTGAAGGCAAGCCTTGATGAATTATTGATGTCAAATCACTTCCATGTAAAAGAGTTTTTTGTTGGAGTGGGAATTCTGTTTTTTTATAGGAAATGACAAATCCTAATAGTTGAAAGTTCTTAGGTTAGAAGCAATTTAATGATGATTTGGGACTTTTGTATTTAGTGATTGTTTCGATTGTCCATGCTTTTGACTTCATTCCTGGTGAAGTCAATATTGAGGAAGCTATTTGAAGATTGATTGCATATTTTGGCAAGTCCATTGCACTAATTGTCTCTCACTCGAAGACCTAGGATTTGCGAACCAGATGAACCTTTTCAAGAGTTGACAAAAGTGATTCATCAAGTCAAATTTTTTGTGCGACCAAATTTGTAGGTTGCCTCTAGGGTAAAGCTGTTGTCTTTTGCATATGTTGCTTTTGTTGAGTTGTTTTGTCAGTCTTAGGCTATAATGTTGTATTATGATAGACTCCCACCACTCCTCTACGAGAGGGAGGCATGTACCTTCTTTTTGGGTTTTGGTCCAAATGCACCCGTACATTGGGCTTGTGGCCATACTATTATTAATATGCTTGTAATTTCTCTCTAAAGTTTTTTGAGTCATCAGGATATCTATCTATGACGAGATAACAATGGATCACCATGTTGATTGGCTTTCGTCAATACTTTTGTCTTTACAGAGGGTCGTTTCCAGTTGTTCCTTATGTTGGACCATCTCTTCCATATCGGGGCATATATTATGTGGGTAGGTGCCGTCTTTGAGAATCCCTAAAGCTCTCTAATTGTATTTTTTGTTCAGTAGATAAAATGAGTGGTTCACTTGCTTCCAATAGTGTTGAGGGGGAAAAAACCCTATGACAGTACCATGCACTCATGATGGGGTTCCTCAACAAGGACAAGAACAAGTGTCGCCAAATCCGAAAGTGGAGTAGGCAGAACCAAGTGGGTTTCCCACCGTTGCCACCGCACACCAAGTAAGGAGTTACAATGTGGTATGGTGGAGGGGTAGATGAGTAATTTGAAACTATCATTAACTTTTTCCTATGCCTGAAAATGGATATAGATTACGAAGGCGCGTTACACGTGTATGGAGTAATGGAGAAGGATAACTGAAGAATTTGAATTATGCTTTCAATTTCTTAAGCCATAAAATGTATGGTTTATGTAAATTAACTTCCATATAAATTTCTTCGCATTTGAAGTGTATTAAGCACTCCAATGAAACTTGTTATATCCCATACATATTTGTAAGTATCGAGTGACAACCATGAGTTCACAGGGATGGAATGCCACTGATAGTTCATGGTTGCATCTACTTTTGTTCAAGTTCCAGAATCAGTCTCATGGTAATCAATCAAAGCACCCACATCAAATGAAATGTCCCAGTAGTTCTATGAATTTTGTATTAAAGCAAATGAAACACCAAATTCAACTGAAAATGAAGAAGAAATATTAGAATGTCAGGAAAATGGGTTCTAATTTGATAGTTCTCTTGATATCTTATAAAATTAGGCTTGAAAGTCTGATTGAGGAGTTAAATTTATATCAATTTTTATAGCCTCAGTAGTCCTTATTAGATGGCAAAAATGAGGTTGTATATGCATATACAACTATCTTGGCTGTATACACCCTATTTTTGGTATTTTTCTTTTAATATTAAAAGTCAAAATATACTACTTAATTCACTTTACATTCTAGAACATATTTAAATTTCATAATTTTTGGGGTTGAGTTTACTGGTGAATAATACATGCAATTTTAAATGGTTGTAATTTGTTGAAACTTGGACATTCAGATTAAGGGATTGTGATAGTTCGATTGCATTGAAAATATAATCACATGTGCTGCAAACTATAAGTACGCAATCTATACAGTTGTAATCTTTTGAAAAAGTATAAATTAAATAAAAACAAGGTGTATACAACCACATTGGCTGTATATGACAACCTCCTTGGCCTCATACTAGATGGCATGTGTTGACCAGTGAAATTTCGTTCCTATAGAAAATGATGGATGTAATAATCCTTATCAGAAGATGTCCTTCAAGTCTCTTGTTGCTTTCTACTACAATCCTTATTAGAAGATGTCCTTCCTAGTTGGATTGCATTGAAAATATAATCACATGTACTGCAAACTATAATTATGCAATCTATACAGTCGTAATCTTTTGGGAAAAAAATAAATTTAATAAAAACAAGGTGTATACAACCACATTGGCTGTATGTATACACAAACTCCTTGGCCTCTTACCAGATAGCATATGTTGACCAGTGAAATTTCGTTCCTATAGGAAATGATGGATTTAAGAATCCTTATCAGAAGATGTCCTTCAAGTCGCATGTTGCTTTCTACTACATCGTTTCAAACCTGTGATTAGGATTTACATTGTCATTACTTCTGTTTTCGTTCTCTATGTGATGCCTCAGAAGCTTAGTTAAGGAAGTTTGGCTGCGTCCATCCACCATTGCTGCTCAAACTGAACCCACTAGAGTCATTAGCTAGGTCTGTTATGGTCTCCAACATTGCTTTATAACCCTGCTAGAGTAAGTTGGATTCTTATCCAACCTCCACCTGCACCATTTGTGTTATCCAACCCCCACCTGCACCATTTGTGTTATCCAACCATTGCTTCTGTCCAGTTTTGTGGCACCTGTGAGAGTCGATCATTAGGCTCGTTCTGCCTGCATGGGCCTCTCATGGTTTAGGGTTGTTCTCTTGATACTATGCTACACGATTCCATGTTGCCAACATTTTCACTAAGGTACGATTTGGTACTTAGATGGAATCAACTTAGGAATCAAATGCATATGAGTATGGGATATGGTAGGAATCGAATGGTAATTGTTTTCCTTCTCTTTTATTTGGTTGCAACACAACTGGAAATCTGGAATGCATAAATTTGGGCTTTTTTGGAAATAAATGGGAGAGGGAGATACACAAGCATTTAATTTTAAGAATAACTTGTTTGAAAACAAAATGCTAACTTTTTGGTTCCTTCTTCAAAGGAATGGCATTCTAGCGGGGGATATATGGAATAAACATTCCCATGTGTGTGGGAATCAGAATTCTTAGGGAAAGAGATTCTCACCCATTAGGTATGCATGAAACATGGGAACGGAATCGACTAAGGAAGGTTCCCAATAGATTTTACCATATACAAAATGTGACCTAAGTACTTGAGACCTGCTAGATTTTCTATGTAACAAGCTGGGTACAATTGATATATGCTTTAGATTAGGAGGGTGTAAATTAGTATTCTTGTTTCTTTATTTATGTGCATTATGGGTTAATGGGTGTCAAGTCCATATACTCATATATGTGCTTTATTTTCCCAGCACTTTCTTTTTAAGAGACTAGGGTTTCTACCAATACAACTTCCTCTCTTATTCAAGTTAAACGAGCAATGCAAAGAAAGCTTGCATTTTTCTTTGTTCTAATTGTCTTCCACGTAGGTCTCATCCAAGTGCAACTGAAATTGGAAGTCTGATTGAAAAACTAACTCATGAGAATCAGTCAATCTATTATATATCAATTGAGAATTTACTTGTGGTCCTTGCATCCATATCTTTATTTTTTTTCATATTAAAAAGTAAAAGTTGTAATCATATTTTTTATTTTATCAAGTAGAATTTTGTTCTGCTTGGGAAATAAACCAATACCGATTTTAGCTGTTTGATTGACATGTCTTTCTTTCTGGAAAAAGCAATTGCAATAGGTGGTTTTGATAAAAATACTGGGAATGCTGGGGCAGATATGCAGGATATGCATGGCTTCCTTTTTTACTGACATTTTATTGCCTTTCTCTCTGTTTTTTGACACTGAACACATTACAAGTTTTTTTTTTCACTTTCTTTGTCTGGACCATCATTTTTTGTGAACCTGGAATGGGTAATGCCACATGCATGGAGACTGTCATACAGTGAAAAATGTCTACAGAATGCAGATATTTACTTATGTGTCTCTTTCACCATCTCACTTGCATGGTACTACATGTTAACACGTGTCACTGAAATTTCACGGACATGTCCTATTTTCAGTTTACCGACTTGGCTCCGACATGATATCGACATGGAAGATTTCTGAACAAATGTGATTTTTTTTCGATGTTCCCACCAACACGATATTGATATACTGATATTTTTGCCGACACGTGTTTATTTTTCAATTTGCCGAAGTCTTACACGAAATCGACACTTAGAACCTTGATCACTTGGAAAAATCTATTAGTTTTCACTTTCTAAACTTCTGTTGCTTGTCCTTGATAATGACAACAATGCCTCATGGAGATGTGCTTACTGAGTTAGCTTTGATGCATAGGGGTTTTCAACTTGCAAGCTGATGCTCCTCCTGTTTTTGTGAAGAAGTGGGTGTTTGACTTTGTTCTTTGGATGCTTGGGCATTAATCGGTGGTGGTATTGTCTGATTGGCCTTGATGGTCATACTGTTCACAACTTTGAATGGGTTTGGCAGAGGTGGTATGGTCACAGAAGATTTGGTGGAGGACAAGTGGTGTGGCATTTGTTAACTCTTGCAATCTCGTGGTTGCGGTGGTCTGGATGAAATAGAAGAATTTTTGCCGAGGAAATCTGTGATAACATCAAATGGATGTAGAAAGTTTTTGATTTGGTGGTTGACTGGTTTTCTTTTGTGTCAAATGAGAATTCAGTCATTGATAGGGAGATTGAAGGGTCTTGTTTCTCTTTAACACCCGAACATACATGGGATTCTTTCTATTTTTGGATTTGTGTCTTCCTTCTGCTTGTCCTGGTTGTGTTTATGGAACCATGTTTTTTGGTTTTTATATTTTGATCTTACCTGCTTGGTAGATCTTCTTTTGTAATTTCCTGGTTTTTGCTTTTAATGATATTAAATTATAGACATCCAATTCAAAACTAATTAGTTATGAATAGAGAGATTTATTTATATATAACTACAAGTTCTGTCCTTATTTTTTTAAATGTGGGCTTATTTCAATATTTCCCTTCACTTGTGGCCTTCTAGGTCCAACAAGTGTCTCTTTTGTACATAGATGGATGTGTGTAAACTTGGGTTGTTTGGATCTTTGTTGGGCTTTGATAGCATGTTAGGATATGAACATCTAATTCAAAATCATTTGATTATGAGTGGAGGAGTCTATTTATATATAACCGCAAGTTCAATCGTAACTTTTTTCAATGTAGGACCATTCGAACACTCTCCTATGGCCTTTTTTAAGTCCTATAAGTCTCTTTTAGACATGGATGGATGTGTGCAAATTTCAAATGGATCTCTTTTTAGCTTTTGATATTATGTTGAAACATGAACATCTAATTCAAAATCAATTTACAATGAGTGAAAGAGTCTATCTATATATGATTACAAATTCAGTCTTTACTTTTTCTACTGTGGAACTATTCCAACAAATAATATCTGTCTTTTACCGCTAAAAAACAAAACAACAGCAACAATACGGTAGTCACAATTTATTGGGTAAAGATACGAGGCTTCAACATTTTTTGACTTTGAAATTGTGAATCATTGATGGAATGATCCAAAACAAAAGGTGATTTATTTTGACACCATCGAATATATAGTTTGTTTTTGATATATAAATTAACAAGAACAAACATCTTCCTTTCATTATATGGTCAGTTGCTTCATTTTGTGTAAATCCTTTTTTAATTATTTGAATATGACAATGAGGAATGCTCTTTATGGTAGTTATGGAGAATATGCTAGGTCAGGGATCTCAAGGTGGAAATCTGACCCCTGCAATGCATGCAAACGTGCATGAAGCATTTCACAAATACAGCGCTGAGCCTGGGCAGCTGACATTTGGTTCTGACAAAATGGCAGAAGTTCAGGTTGAAAATCCTTCGGCATCACATCCCAATATGATGGGCATGGCGCAGGACCTTTCACCCGAGCCTGCAACGCACACCTATGCTTCCATTGTATATAACATTGTCTAACTGTCCCTGCTGTACGTTGATCTTGTTTTTTATATTCACTTATCTCTCATGTCTAACCTTTCTTTACGGACAGTTGCAAACACATTCACCATCTTCTACATCTCAGTCTTCTTTAATCAAGAGCACTCCAGTGGTTTCTGAATGGCATACACCACAGTATACTTCTGCTGAAACTTGTTCTTCAAAGCCTGATACTGTTTTACAGAATTCGCTTTCTGAGGCAGTACAAGAAATTACATTGGGCAATGAAGGTTGGTTTCCCATGCTGTGTTTTGCTAATTATGTTATAAAAGATGGCACAGTCTTTCTATGACCTTATGAAGTAGCAAGGTTGTTAGGATTGGGATCTCACTTAAGATTGTGGATCATAAGATTCTAAGATCCAGATTGGGGTTTTAATAACCATGTGACGTAGGACATCATAATGATATCTTGTCAATCTTTATCATAGAAATTATTATCATCTATTATTGTATTAGCTGTATGATGGAGCTTTTGAGTTGTTGATTGTTTGTAGTTCAAGTTATTGTATTTGCATTGCATTGAACTGATTCAACCTTGACATTTCCTTTTGATTTTTATGGTATAAGCTGTATATAAGTACTTCGATATGCATCATGCATGAGGAAACTTGTTTGCCTAATCTATTTCAGTAACATGCCGCTAGAACATGACCTGGCCTGATCATTGAATCACCCTTTTTTTGGTTAAAATAATAAACACGTGCATAATTATATGCCCTTTTTAAATTGCCTTTTCCCTACACTATTTTGGAGATTTTTTTCAGTGCTGTAAGTTTTACTGAGGTTTGTTAATATATTTAACCATCTTCTTGTCCTCGGTGTTTAGTGTTTCCTTTGTAATTTGTGACAGGTAAAATCCTCTTAGCAGTTTACACATTCATCTTTTACTGTGAGGTTTTTTAATGTGTTCAATTTGATGTCTCTCTTTATAAAATGTGAGGTGACATTTGTTTATGCAAGCAAATTTTCCTCTGCCTCTCCTGCTTGTTGCATTTGCCGTTTTTGCTTTTTCTAGTGACTTCTCTTGATATCTCAAAATACTCTGTTGTTACTGATAACTTTGGCTGTTGGTTTGTCTTTTTTTTTTATTAAATTTCATTAGTTTGATTTAAAGTGTTCATCACTAGGTAAATTACACTGGATTATAAAGCAACTTAACTGGTTACTATGGGATGTCAAATATACGTATTGATAATGCTTTCTAAAATATCAGGTGAAGTTACATCTGTTTATGTGAGGAATCTTCCCACTTCAGCTTCCGTTTCTGATCTTGAATTGGAGTTTCAGAACTTTGGTAGGATTAAGCCTGGTGGAGTTGACATAAAGTCTCGCAAGGTCACTTCTGTGATTTCTTAATAGTATTTCTTCAAGTAAAATGGAACTTGCTATGTTAAATATATTGGCAGTTGGTGTCTTTTTTATTAGTGCAGGAAGTTGGTGTCTTCTATGCTTTTGTTGAATTTGAAGACATCACTGGAGTTCATAATGCACTTTCAGTACGTTCCCTTTTTCATCTACTTATTGAAAAAGTAATAGAAACCTTTTGTCTGTTGATTTTTGTTGTACTCAGAGACATATAAATTTGTTATATTTAATGCAATTCCAGTTGTTTGGCATAACAACTTTCATGCTGAACTGTGTCACATTCAGAGTCATGACATTCTATGTATTGCAATATTCGTCACAGAAATTTGATTTTCCTTATGTTCCCCCGAATTTCACATGTTCACATGAATTTGATGTTCAAAACTCCAAATAATTTCAAATTTTATTCACTTTTGAACAGTTTGAGCATAGACAAGCATCAAAGTCAGCTGCTAGTGAGGCATAGCTAGCGTGTCCATCCCAATCCCTATCATTTCATTCTTTCTAATAATCACTAGTAAAATGTTTTTGGACATTAATTTAAATATGTTCTATGTATATTGTTGTTTAGATGACTACTAGTTTGACGTTTCCCACATATCACTTCTCATATAATGAATTATATGACATTGTTGGTTGTGAAATAAATTTGAATCAAAATTTTACG
The DNA here is from genome assembly GCA_024699735.1 of Posidonia australis. Classification (NCBI taxonomy): domain Eukaryota; kingdom Viridiplantae; phylum Streptophyta; class Magnoliopsida; order Alismatales; family Posidoniaceae; genus Posidonia; species Posidonia australis. The sequence goes on along the minus strand of JAMKQA010069830.1, from coordinate 3,869 downwards.
AAGTCTAATATAATAATCATATGTATAATCTGTTATCATGAGGAAGTAGAATAATATGCAACAATTAATTGTTGGAATTATACCCAAAGGTGTGGACGTTCAATGATGCATGAGATGTAAAACAATGTATTTGGAGAAGCAATAGATATGTTGACATAGCATAGAAATTTTACACCCTTAGGTTTAAAGAGAATGAAAAAGAGAAAACTCATTAATTTAAAATCTTAATCTTTTTCAGTGGTAAAATAAATGGATAAAAGCATAACAACTATTCTAACACCACCCTCACATTGAAACATATATCTATCAATCACAGCTTGCCCATAGAGTGGAAAATCTTGGACTGAAAGGCTTGGTGAAGACACCAATCATGTGATCCTCAAGCTTGGTGACACCTGATTTCATAACACATGGCCATAGGCACAGTGTATTTCACCTTAACTCTTCCTTCAAAGTTTTCAACCACATCATTTTACATGCAGTATGTGTCGCATGATAGACAACTTTTGCACTAGATCTAGCAACAACACTTTTGATCCTCCAAATAAATAGAGCCTCCAAAGTGAAGTAGCTAAAACAAGTTGGATGTTCCATCACTTCTGTATTCTAGTCTATGTCTGAATAAGACTTAATGTCATGAAACCAATATGGTATGAATATAATTCCCTATTAGGGAACCTTTTTCACATACTTCGGAATCCTCAAGATTTCTTTCCAGTGTCATTATTTAGGTCTTTCTGGGAATCAGCTCACCAACCCAACAATAAGGAATATCATGCCTTGTAACAATTGGATAAATCAACTTCCAAAATAAATACATTGGATTCCCATACTCATCAATGTCCTCATACCATTACCACCAAACTGAATTTATGAACTCTTCCCTATTTTTCCTCTGTTATTGGGTATTAGTTGTTGGAGGCTAATAGATGTAGTGCCCATTCTTTTTCCCTCTGCGAGATGCATAATGCTCAATTGCTCATAGATAAAGTGTCTATCTTGCTTCAATATATACCATGGTAAATTTGAAGTATTTCTGTCATGAGATTACATTTCCTTGAGCATCCAATAATTCATTGACATAGTCACATTTGAGCTCTTTGGAGGATTTATGCTGTTAATTATCAAGTCATAACATATTAATCATCTAGTTGGTACGTCATTATTTTTTTCCTCATTCTTGACATTGAGTGGATCATTACTGAGATGTCACAGTGGTCATTGAGATCCAACGAAAAGACAACCCTTGATCCCACAGAAGGTAACTGTGATCATAGAGGTTAATACTCATGCCAGAGGATTTTTTTTTTATTCAATGTGGATGCCACTGAGAATTAGACAAATATGCAGACAATAGATAGGCCGACATTGATGATAGAATGATATAGTAATGCAACAGATGAGGGTATTGAATATTGACTACATCTATGATCATTAGCAGACAGACAATGTAGATGTAAGAAAAATTGACTGCGAGGACTCAACTTTTTCTGGACATGTGTTGTGACCAGTGTTCTTGCTCCCATACCATGTAGAGAATTAAAGAGGGAAATCCTGTCCTAATGGAAAACCCTAATGTCTTCAATAAATATAATGACATAAGTGCCTGTAACTGGATACGTGCCACTGGATACATGCCATGCATCTAAGATCCAATAGCCCTGCAGACAATAATATGAGGATATAAATGATATTCACTATTTCAACAAGGTTGTTAATTACTATTTGGAATCACATGGTTTGTACTTGCAGACAAAACTTTAATGTTGTCAAATAGTTCATAAACTTGATATACAATATGCTATCCAGCCCAAGTTTAAATTTGTCATTTTTTCGAATTTGCATCTAATTTGGACACCCTAACTAGGTGTTTATGGATTTTCAATTTTTTTAAAGTTTAACCATATGGATTGAATTATCACACCACAAAGTGTATGTGTCAGAAATATCATAGCAGTCCGATTATCAGACCCCCCTTAATATAAAGGTTCCAAATTTTAAATGGCAGATAAAGTTTCAAAAATGTGGGATTAATGTTGTAAACAGTTAAGTGAGTCAAATGATGGTTTATTTAGCCTTTTAGTTTAATAGTAGAATTTTAAAAATGGGGGTCTACGACCGTGTTGTCTTGTATTCCTGCTTTTCCATTTATTTATGAATCTGTATAACATCCATTTCGAAAGTTTGGCGACAACTTTACGACAGTCTATAGAAACAACATTCTCATTCATTTGCTAGCCTAATAACATTTGTCATTGCACTTAACTGTTAAATTATGTAAGGGGTAATTTTTTTTTATTCTGTCTTGACTTTTACCTTTTAATTCTGTAAAGGGTGAAGCTTAAATTTTATTCTTCTCATTTTGTTGGCAATTACTATACTTAATACCAGGACTAGTAGTCTTCTCATAGACTGCTTTATGTTGTCCATTTAGTTTTCCTTTTGGCCTTTCGACTCTAAATTTTCTGTGCTCTCATTGGTCATTATATGCAGGCATCTCCAATATGGTTCAAAGGTCAAGACATATATGTACATGAGCGTAGACCTAATAGTGGTTCCTCACGTGGAAGTATGTGACCTTATATTGCTAATTATAGTAGGTGGCTGCTTTGTATGCTGTAGTGTTAATTGTGAAATCCATTTTTTATGCCTTTGTATAGGTTTTTGGTGTAGAAGCACAATAGAACATTAATTCAACTTTTGGAATTGCAAATGCTCAAAGATAGTTAAGATTCTAAACACAATCAAAAATTCAACGCCATTTATGCATCTTAGCCATGTAAACTGTTAAACGTGATTGATAATTGTTAGAAATATGGACGTCAAACTTAAAACCAATTGACAATGAGTGGAGGGGTTCATCTATATATAATTATAACTTCTAGTCTTTACTTTTTCAATGTGGGACTATTCCAACACTCCTCCTCACTTGTGGTCTATTTTAGGTTCAACAAGTGTCTCTTTTAAATATGAGTGGATGTGTGTGGACTTAGGCCTGTGTAGACCACTTTTGGTTCTGATATCATGTTAGAAATACAGACATCCAATTCAAAATTAATTGACAATGAGTGGAGGAGTCAATCTATATATAAGTATAAGTTCTAGTTCTCACTTTTTCAATGTGGAACTATTCCAACAATAATCTCTGGCCATTGTTCCAAAAAATAGGAAAACATTTCAATGTTTTTTACTTGGCACTGTGTTGTTTGGCACTTACATGGTGTTTAAACGGATGGACTTTAAACAACCGTTTAAATAGACGTATTTTTGAGTAAAAAATGGTTGTTTTTTGGTAATATGATGTTGATTTATTGTTATTGATATAATTTGATTATCTAAATATTTGTTTGTTTACTTATGATTGTTACTTATTTTGTTATTTACTTGTGATTGAATGATAATTATGAACTTGTGGTTGAATGATAATTACATGTATTACAAAATTAGAGGTTGCAAACTTTGATGGGGAGGGGAAATGACCGGCTACTTGATGGCTGGGAAGTGATTGGCAGTCGACAGAGAGGAGATCAAGCTTTGCGAAGGTTTCCTGGCGAGAAGGTGGACATAGAGTGAAGGAAGGACTTGTACTTAAAGTGTTTTGGGCATGAACACTTGCAGAAGGTGTAGGAATGCATATGGGTTTGTCGGAAATGCGGTGGTGTTGGCATTGCATGATGGGATGCACATCATATTGAGCAGAGAATCACTATGATGCAGGAGGTGGGGTTGGTGTCATTCCTGGCAGAGCAATGGTGAGTGACTGGAGGAGTCTGGGGTTGGTGTCATTCCTGGCAGAGCAATGGTGAGTGACTGGAGGAGTCTGGGGTTGGTGTCATTCCTGGCAGAGCAATGGTGAGTGACTGGAGGAG
>JAMKQA010069829.1:0-22921 GCA_024699735.1 Posidonia australis | reverse complement strand
GATGGTGAATATGTAAAGGGTGTATTTGCAGCTCATCTCATAGCAAACATTTGCATGCATCAAGATTTAGTATGTAAAAACAGAGATTACATGATGCAGAATTAACATGGCATAGAAGCATTGTGAATATACATGTAGGAGCAATCATCTCATCATAAAAACAACATGAAAACAGCTTACTAACAGATCATATATCTAGTTCTTTGCATGCTTTTATACAGTGTAATATCTAGAGCTTAAATAAAGGGATAAGTGAAAGAGGAGGAAGAGTCTTACCTTGCTTGTGGTGTTTCCATAATTTTCTTGATTTTCATAGGGAGCTAGCAGACGTCTAATGTGGATGTCTACTAAATCCTTGATAGATTTGGTGACCGAAGTTGATGTTTGCGTGGATGTCCGTTGCGGTAACTATTGACCCATCCAAATTCTATTTTTTTAATCCAAAAGACAAAAAACTTAATTTTATATTAATCATACATGATTGAAGATTCCTTGATGATTTAAACATGATTTGCTTTGATATCATTTCTTGGGATTGATATATCAAATAAGATTTAATATATATATGAGAGAAGAACACAAAAAGGGGGGAAACTATTTCTTGTTCTTCTTACATAATATCTAGTATGTAAAACCATAAAAAAAAAGATATAATCGTAAGCGTACCAGAATCTATGAAAAGGATTAATGCTTCGGGCCTTGAGGATTTAATGTTGAGTCTTAAAGCTTTGATATTCCAAGCCTTGAACATACACCTTTTTAGAGAGAATGGGACCTTTATTTTCTCAGGATAAGATTGAGAAAGATATTGTAGTTATATTTGATTTGAGGACCACAATCCTGTATATATTATCTTTATTTCTTATTTTCAATTATACCTATCATATAAAGAGGAAATAAGATTTTATAATTTCTACACATAATTAACATATACTCTTGGAGATATTATTGTATCCAATAACTTAAACCTGATTAAATCACTTTAAGTGAGTTAATACTATAGGATAGCTTATAATAGTTGATTAATAATATATATAGACTCACACGTAGAAAAAAGAAGGAGAAGGAGAGACTTTAGGCACATCACTGAAGTAAAATAAAATTTGCTGAGACGACAGAAGCAGGCCAATTAACACGTTGGATGATGCAAGAGATCCAAGAAATGCTGAGCATTGCATTCTAGAGGAGGCATTCTAGAGGAAGCATTGCAAGAGATCCAAGAGATCTTTTGGACAACACATGTCGATGACGAACCATGAAAACAAATACTCACTAACGCGGTATCTTACTCCATTTGAAGAAGCAACACAAAGAAATAAAAGATAGAAGAATAGGGTGGGTGCTCTTTGAAGTTGTCATATTTGACGGTACGGTGGGAGAGAGAAAGAGGCAGAGCCAGAGCGCGTAAGTCAAAAGAGAAGGAGAGAGACAGAGAGAGAGAGAACGTGCAAGTATAAATTAGTATATACTGGCCCGTCTTTTCCAATTTACTTCGTTGTCTTAATCTTCTAGAAAAGAAAGATCGACATAATCACAGAAGAGTTCCTCTCAGTATAAGAAGTACTGAAAAGATGAGTGGTACACCGTACATGGTAGCAATATCGGTCAACCATCTAGCTTAACCGCTTCTGTTTACCACACAAAAGAAACTTAAATAGTTGAAGGAGGAAACAGGAAAATAACCCGTGAGTTCGGATCCCAGCGTGATTAGGGCCATAGATGTCGTCAGGGATGAAATCGTAACTCCCTGCAAATGCCGCATGGCAAATGGCGATCCATAAATATGTCCGTTATCCTAGTATTTATATTAATATTAAACAGATTAGTTATTTTTTTGGGAAAAAGTAATTTCTAGATGGCGTATACGACGAGCTCCCACGTAACATCGGATTGGATCAAACTTCTAGAAACCTTACCTCTAAAGTTGACTAAAGATGGGCCTCATAATTACGGTTCTGTGCACTTATATTTGTTTGTTTTTTTTTTTTTACAATTTATAAGGAAATAATATTATATTTACTTGACTATAAAACCAGTATAAAAATAAGTCTTCAAATTACCTAAATTATCCAATTAAGAAGAAATTAACGAAATTATATGAAAATAACTTAAGAAAAAGACTTATAAGAATTTTTGGAAATTCTATTATTTCTTTCCTTTCAAATAGACTAAAGTATTGTTGTAACGAGAATGTTTTATTTTTTAAAAGTCAACTGATACTTATCATATCAGAAAAGATTGAAAATATTAGAAATACCAACATTAAAGGTGTAAAATGAATTATTGAGGAAGAAACTTCACACCTCAGAAGCCAAAGAGAAATGTAGAAATAAATGTTTAGTTGATTCTAATAATGCTCCACCAGAAAGACAATTTTGACAGACCCATCCAACCTTAGATAGATTAACATGCAAGAGAACTTCATCATGGATCACCAACCATACAAAAATATTTACTTTTAATGGAACCTAATTCTTCCAAAGGCAATAGTTGTAAGTAGGGGTGCAAATGGATATAGTATGTCTGTAAAATATCTGTATCCGTTTATGAACAGATACGGATATCTATAACAGCCTAAAAGCGAATACAGATATGGATATGTTTTTTTGAATTTAAGCGGATACTGATACGAATATTGATATATCTTTTGAATTTTCAACAGATACGGATACCGATATCTGTATACACACACACACACACAACTTTTTATATCTTAACATTTAACCATTAGATTAAAAATCTAAATTGCTAGATATGATCAAAACTATTTAAAATATTTGTATATAAAAAATCAAGTGATTTTAAAATTCCTAAGTATTAAATTTAACATGTACTTGTTATAATTTATAAAGAAACATTGAATTTGATATGAATAAATCTATAAGTTATAAGTTTCTAAATGATATAAATTTTGGTGTGTACCTAATCTAGATTATATATATTAAAATCTATGGATTACGTTTTAGTTTTAAAACTTATAGCTTAGGGATTTAGTAATTCTTGTTTTAAAATCGTTGAATTTGTACATGAATGGATATGTATATTAGGAGTTTTAAATGATGTAGATTTTTATATGTATCTAATCCAAATAATGTAGATTAAGATTCATGGATTACATTTTGATTTTGTCAAATTATTTATCTACTTTACAAGGATTTTATTTTGTTACTTATAGAATTTTACTAACTTTAATTAACAAAATATGTTGTAAAATATGACAATTTTTTATTAATCATTAATTAATTATACATACATAATGGTAGAATATTAAAATTTGGATTCATAACTTCATCTCTTTCTGGAAAAAGGTATGTCTAACCTATTTTATGTCTAATTTATTTTTATTTTTGATATATGTTATTTTTTTTTTTTGATATATACAAAATAACTAAAAATATATAACTATATGAAAATCTTATTAATGATTTGATTAATTATGTAATGTGTATATCGTCATGTCTATGTGTATATTCAACTTTATATGTATATATTTTTTGAAGATATGGATATTTAATTTTCCTGTTTGTATAATATCCGTATCCATATCTATATCCGCATTTCGAAAATAGATATAGACATGATAATATCCATATCTATACGATATTCGATCTGTTTACATCCTTAGTTGTGAGGTGATCTAAGTCTACCATCGTTTAAAAGCATGTAGTAAATTTTATAAAGAGTAGAATTTATTAGCTTATGGTTTTCAGGCAATGTTATCTGATTATAACAATCCTTCCATAATAACAATCCTTCCCAGCAGACGTGCACTTATATTTGTCCTTGACAGAAATATAAATCTTTAAATTCAGTTTGCATTAGAACTATTTCGTTTTGTTTCCTAGTCAGAAATGAGTATAAAATGTTTCCCTTTGTTTGCGCAATTTTTTTTCCTAAGTTGTTCGTGAATATTTGTAATGTTGTAAGCGATGGAATTATTATTATTATTATTATTATTTCTTTCCTTTCATCCATCTTCCATATACCCTTGAGGGAGGTAGGAGAGAGGAAGGATGGGGAAGAGCGTTTGACTTAGTACCTCCCCTCCCTACGCTGCTACGTGTGGAGCCGAAAGAAGCCCTTGAATACATTCACACCATTCAGATCTCAATATTTTTTGCATTTCCCACTTCTCCCTCCCTCTGGCTCTGTCTCCCTACAATTGCAATTGTTATTCTTCTATTTATAGCTCCTTTCCCACCTCGTCTTCCACACGGTTTTGTCACCAAGCCACCTACTTTATCTCTTCGCCCCAAAGCCCATCCCTTCGTCCTCCCTTTCTTCTCTTCTCTCAGTGTGTCATCTGGAAAACCATCTTCGTTCTACACCCGTTTTTTCCTTCTCTTTCCTGTTTGGTTTCCTTTTTTTTTGTGGTTTGGCCGTCTTCGAATACTTCGCTTTCACAGAGAAACGGTTCTGGGAGTGCAGGACACGAATTACGTCGTTGTGATTTTGGGCTGTTACCGGCGAATTTTGGAAAAAGATCTGATCTTTTGGTGGCGGAGGAACTTGTTTTGAGCGTTTTCTCCTTGTGGATTCTTGCGAAATTTGAGTTTTTTTGTTTTGACTTTGGTTGTTCGCCTCTCTCTGCGATCCCATGGGGAACTGCTGTGTTGCGCCTAAGTTTCCTTCAGAAGACAAGCCCAAGCAGAAGAAGCAACAGAATAAACCTAACCCCTTTGCTGCGAATTACAACTGCACTTCTCAGCCCAGTGATGGTGGCGGTGGCAGCAAGCTCGTAGTTCTCAAGAACCCAACTGGCCGAGACATCGGGAGCCGGTATCTGCTCGGCAAAGAGCTCGGGAGAGGGGAATTTGGCATCACATTTCTTTGTACTGACAAGTCTAGTGGAGACGTATTTGCTTGCAAGTCCATATCTAAGAAGAAGCTGAGGACGGCGGTGGATATCGATGATGTGAAGAGGGAGGTGGAGATTATGAGGCATTTGCCTGCGCACCCCAATATTGTGAGTCTCAAGGATACCTATGAGGATGACAGTGCTGTTCACCTTGTCATGGAGCTTTGTGAGGGAGGGGAGCTGTTTGACAGGATCGTGGCTAGGGGTCATTACACGGAGAGAGCAGCTGCCGCAGTAACAAAGACAATCGTGGAAGTCGTTCAGGTGGAAGTTTTTCCGGTTTATTGATCATTGTTTTGCCACTGGTTTTAACTTTCGTTGTTTGATGCTTGTTTGATATTGCAAATTTAGGACTATTAGATTTTATGGTCACCTTCATATATTAGAATAAATTTGGACATCTTTCATTTGGGAACTAGGTATCGTTTGCCAGAGCCCCAAAATGGTTGCAGCGCAAGACTTATCCGGCTTATATGTTGCTTCTTATGTTCTAAAGCTACCAACATTAGAATTTGACTTAAGTAGTTACTTTGAACATTTTTTTTAACATATCAATGCGATTCTAGTGGGGTACTGTGTTTCTCACTCATTTTTTCTCATTTGATGTCTTCACTTCCAGCTAGAAGTTATGCACTCTTAATCTGGTACCAACTAGAGTTTTTTCTCATTTTGTTGCCCCACATGGAGCAACATCATTCAGGAATTTTGTTCAACTAACTACGTAAGATATGTCATCATTCACGTGTTCATATTCTCAGTTTGGATGGCTTAGAATTTGCAACAACTTTTAGTTTCTCGTAGCTATTTTTCATTTTTGTTATTAGTTCAATGGTGTAGCTTTACTTCCCAATTTTTGTACTAAAATAAGTATAATGCTCGTGGATATTATTTATTTTGTCCCTTTATTCAGGGCTTGATTTTTACTCAGGTTCTCAGCTGTAATCTTTTATACCACTATTTACTACCATTTGTCTCTGCTGCTTATTTTGTAAAAATTTGATCTATTTGGATAGCTAGCAATTGATCATCATGGTTTACTCAGTGACATGGTCAGGTTCTTTCCATCTCAAATAGTTTGCTGCATTGCCTTACAATTTTTTATGGCTTTCTATAGATGTGCCACAAGCATGGGGTGATGCATCGTGATCTCAAACCAGAGAACTTTTTGTTTGCAAACAAAAAGGAAACTTCTCCTCTTAAGGCGATTGATTTTGGGTTGTCGGTCTTCTTTAAACCTGGTACACCCATCCTACACTTATAAAAGTTTAGGAACTAGATAAGATGCCTACTTTTTAAGAAGTATACCCCATGCTTCTTTGTTGTATATAGTCAATCCCATGCTTTGTTGTTTTATGTAGTCTATTTTGTCACTTGGATTTAGGTGTCACATTTTTTTAATCTACATGATCATGGTGACATCATTTTTGCCAGGGGAACATTTTAATGAGATTGTGGGAAGTCCATATTACATGGCTCCAGAAGTTCTTAAACGAAATTATGGTCCTGAAATTGATGTTTGGAGTGCTGGGGTTATTCTCTACATTCTTCTTTGTGGTGTACCTCCATTTTGGGCAGGTTAGTTTCTCTACATTATAGTGTAAGTACATTTCCATAATGGATTCTTCATGATAAGCAAGGTTTTTTTTTGTCATGATGTAAATGCTTTTTGTTCTGAAGTCCATTCCATTGCTTCATTGAACAGAAACTGAACAAGGGGTTGCACAGGCTATTATTCGCTCTGTGGTAGACTTTAAAAGAGATCCTTGGCCTAGAGTATCTGACAGTGCAAAAGACCTAGTCAAAAGAATGCTTGATCCTGATCCTAAACTCAGATTAAAAGCACAAGAAGTTTTGGGTACTCTTCTAATCCCTTAAATTATTTCTAGTTTAAAGTTAACTGATTGGTTTTTCAGTGATTTCTAAAGCTAAATGAAGGTTGTTAATGAAGCTCTGTGCAAATATTACCAAAGGAACAGCTAAAGTACCTAATTTCATTAGGCTTGTCATCACCTAGACCATTCCTAGTTGAATGTTGGCTAAGACTTTATGACACATTCAATTTCAGCAGGCATCACACCATGACCATGGGATCAACAACTCCTATTCATGTGTGGACTGTCAGGTGACCATGGCTGATAAATTATCCAAAAAAGGAAGATTCTGAAACACAAAAGCAATACAAAATCAGAATGCAGCATATAATGGAAAAGTTCTCAAAGAGTTACACATAAGCTATAGAAATGTGAACTCATTTAATAAATAGTTAATCTATGAAAGAGGTATTTTCTGATTCTAAGAGTAAGTTGATCTGTTGCTAATACTAGGCTGCAAAAATGGCTTTTCTGGATTAATATATGAAAGATGATTAACAGCTAGCGCATAACAAGTCATTGTAGATTTCTGAAACTATTTTGGAATGTTGAAAGCAGTGCCTTTTGTGTGACTATGGTTGTTCTGCTAGTTTTAATTTGTTGGCTTCTTCTCATTCCCCTACATATGGTCTGTCGATAGTAAAGTTTTCTTGGGATGTTTTTGGTTGCAGATCATCCGTGGTTGCAGAATGCTGAAAAGGCTCCAAATGTTTCTCTCGGTGAAACAGTGCGAGCACGGCTAAAACAGTTCTCAGTGATGAACAAGTTAAAAAAGAAAGCTCTCAGGGTAAGAGTCATGCTTATGTTATGCCCTCATTTATTCTTGATCATGTGGTCATGAATCCATACTGTCACATGCAGTTGATATGCATAGTCATGGAATTGCAGAATAGAAATTTGAGCTTGTAATTTTTGTATCTGCAGGTGGTGGCTGAACATCTATCTGTGGAAGAAGTAGCGGGGATAAAAGAAATGTTCCAAACAATGAACACAAGTAACAGTGGAAAACTAACATTTGAGGAATTCAAGATTGGTCTACACAAGATTGGGCATAAAATCCCAGATTCAGACATGCAAATATTAATGGAGACGGTGAGTGTTTACTTTTCTGTTGCTTTATTTGCTATTCTATTTTCTGTATTTGTTGTTCTTCTTGGAAACAGTTACCTCTTGTCTACTTCTGTCTTTGTTTTATTGTTGCCCTTCGCTTGATAAGGTCTTCGCATGCACTTATTTTCCCCCTTGAGCTTTAATAATATCCTTTTTATCATTGCTCAAAATTTTTGTCTTTGGTTAATGGCTGAACTGGATGTGTAGTATAGTTGTGTCTTGTGATTAGGTACTTGATTTTAAATCCAAAATTTTAAGCTTAAAAAACTTCAATATATGAAAATGAAAATTTACTTAAATTCTTCTAATACAAGAAGATTATAACCTGAGTGTTCTATTCATCATCTTACATGCCATTGCAGCTTGTCTTATACCGCAAAATTGTAACCATGTACTCATAAAGCATTTGTTTAGGATTTAGTAACTTGCAAGAGTTAATGATCGGTCTCCAACTGCATAATATTTAAAATATATCTTATAGCTTGAGAAAAATGCCTCTCTTTTTCTTATTTATATAAATCTTCTGGTGCTCCCTTTGGTAATATATGTAAATTTAACAATTTATGTGACAGTATAGTGTCACTTTTAGCTTATCTATCCACTTATGTTTCCCCTTGATATTAGACTCTTTTTGTACATATAGCATGTTAACATATCTGTTCATAAAGCCTTATGAGATCTATTTAACTTACCATGTTTGGATGAAACTTGACATTTGCTTCCTTTTTTCTTTTTTGATTTCAAAAGAAATATCCATTTTGGAGTTTGTCATAAAAATGCATCCATGTTCTGAAAGAAAGGTGGCTTATTTTTGTTTATTAATGTTCAAATTACCACATGGACAAAACAAGTAAATAGTTGCACACAAGTAATCTCTGTCCATCTGTGGTTAGAGTGGCAACCACTGTTGATTCCTTTCCACATAATCTCTTTTATTTTTCTTTGACGTGCTGTAATTGCATGTCATTTTGTCAATGCCAAAACTAGTTCATATGTGGATGCTTTGTGGTTTGAAATCTTTTTCTGAAAGGACAAAATTTGACATGCTGTATACTAAAGGAGTGTTGTTTTATGGCACATCATAAAACATAGTGGTTGTTTTGGAGTTGCTTCACAACCGTGTTTTTAATAGTTTCCACAAGGTTTCTTCATATGGTTCACCTCAAAATTTGCTTTATCCTTGAATTATGTCTAATATGTTTCGAAGTGACTTAAATGTGCTAAAACTGATTGAAGACTTTCTACTGGTGGAGCTGATAGAGGGTTTTATCGTTTTACAGGCTGATGTTGATGGAAATGGGTTTCTGGATTATGGAGAATTTGTTACCATCTCAATCCACCTAAGGAGGATGGGGAATGACGAGCACCTGCACAAGGCATTTGCATATTTCGATAAGAACAACAGTGGATACATAGAAATTGAGGAGCTAAGGGATTCATTGTCTGATGATTTGGGCTCGAATCCAGAGGAAGTCATTAGTGCCATCATTCAAGATGTTGACACTGACAAGGTAGGTTCTTGAATATTTTTATATTCGACTCCCTGTCCTTTTTCACGAGCTATGTGATCATTATATGTTTGTGCAAGAAGTAGAACGGTACCTTATTCAGTTAGAGCTACTTGATAATTAAAATATCAATGTAGAACATTAAGCCATTAAGGCCACCATATTTATCAGAGCTGCATGATAATTAAAATGCCGATGTTAGACCATTAAGATTACCATATTTACATAAAAGTAGATTGCTGAGTGCTGAGACTGTGTTCCTTTTCAGGATGGTCGAATTAGCTACAATGAGTTTTCCACGATGATGAAGACAGGCACTGATTGGAGAAAAGCATCTAGGCAATATTCAAGAGAGCGGTTTAGCAGTCTCAGCCTAAAGTTAATGCAAATGGGATCTTTGGACCTTAATAATGAGGGCAGATGAGGAGAAGAAACAAAATTTTAGGTTAAAAAAATTGATGATCGAAAAAGAAAAGATGTTTTCTTTTTGTGGTGTATACAAAATTCTTCTTTAGTTTGAAGTTCTCATTATTTTTTTTCTCCTTTGTTGCTTCTCTTTCTTCAGTCTGTTTTTGACTTTTAGGTTCGTTTGTCTCCTGCATCGGTTCTGTAAATATTGCTCGTGCTCCATATTTGGAAGTATATGGCCATTGACATTGGCTGGGTCTCCAGGATCTGTTTGGTATATAGTGGAAATTGTATGGCGTGAGTCGTGTGTATGATATTCTTACAATTGAAAGCTTTTGGTTTTTTTCTGAAGACTTGGCATGTTACGGCCGTCATCTGTTTATTGTTTTCGTTGCGTTTCTGATACACACGAATGATACAGAACCTGCATTGGAGAAATTAGGATGTGTCAAAAGTCAAGTTTCACCGTACACGATGCGGCAGTAATGTTGTTCAAAGTAATTAGCCTCCAGTTACACTCTAGTCACACAAAGGATTAAAAACCTCTTTCTCGTTATAATGTTACATTTCCTCAACCGTAAGGTCTTGATTAGTTACCATGTAAGACTAAAGTTTTTGTTAATAATGTAGTTTTAAAAAATAATTTTTTTTAAATTAATTAATACTATTTAGATAATAATAGAAACTTTAATTTAATACTATAATTTAAGGTTAAATCAATGTTTTGAAAAAGAGAGATCTGATTTCTTTTTGTTTTACGTTATTTTTTTCCACAAAATTGTATTTTTTAGGCGTCCTGTTTTCTTTTCCCTCTCACGCCTAGAGGTGTAAATTGGGCTGGGCTAGCCTAGGCCTGCCTAACCTAGCCCGTAATTTAACCTAGACTGGTCCAGCCCGAGAAAAAAAATTAGACCGGCCCAACACAGCCTATTACCGACCACAGGTCGTACCGAGTCCATGGGCTTGGCCCGTTGGACTCTTTTAGTTAGGCCTATGAATGCTCCGTTTTTAAGATGGAGTTGGTCCGCTTTTAAAAAATAAAAAATAAAAGCTGAAGTGTTGAACGTTGCACTGCAACGTTCACATGACGTTGCACATGAAAGTTGCTTTGCAACGTTCATGCAACGTTATTATTATTATTATTATTTTAAAAATCAATAAATTTTCTTTTTTTCATTTTATAAATACCACCTCATTCTTCTCATTTTTCACAACTCCACTCCTTCTCAATTCTCAACTCTTCTCCTTAAGTCTCAACTCTTCTCACTTGTGGAATACAAATTTGGCTTTAGACTCCAGTCTTCATTCTTTATTAAACTCCGGTCTTCAGCTCCAACTATTCAGTAGCCCAACATTTGTGTCCATTGACAACCGATCAGGCGGCAGGCGCTCATAAATTTCTTTACTTTTAATCCCTCTATTTTTGGATTTTGGGTTTTTTGGGTTAAGGTTTTTTTTATTATCAATTTTTTTAGCCTTAAAAATGAATTATCCTTTTAATGTAGGAAGTCATGATTATATCCTTGACCCTGAGTATAACCCTACCGAAGAGTCACAATAACTCCAAACCACAACCACCCCACAAACACAATCTACAGGAACTAAAAAACCTAGGAAGCAAAGCTTATGGATTTGGAAACATGTAACCTTTGATCCCATAAATGAAAATAATTGTTATTGTAAATATTGTGGTTCAAGATATACTTGTCTTAGTGGTGGAGGTGTAGATCATATTGCTAAGCACTTAACAAAATGTATAGCTGCCCATAATAAATATGATAATACAGACTTAAGACAATCTAAATTACATGTTGGTTTTAGTGGAATAGTTAATTGGAAATATAATACAGAAGAAGCAAAATATGGTGTAACAAAATTTATAGTACAAGATGAATAAACTTTTAATTTTTTTGAAAATAAAAGATTTGAAAGTTGTGTACAAAATTTTTTAAACCTACAATTTAAAGGTCATTCTAGGAATACTACAAAAAATATAATTTATAAAACATTTAAAAAAGATAAAAAAAATTTAACTGGAATGTTTTTTAGTTTATTATGTAAAATATCATTAACTTGTAATGTTTAGACAGATCCAAATAATTTTCCTTATTTATGTTTAACAGCACATTCGATAGATATAAAATGGAATTTACAAAAAAGATTAATTACTTTTAGACTTTTTGATCATCTACACACTAGAAAAGTCATAGCAAATATTATAGAAGATATTAGTAAAGAATTTAAAATATATAATAAAATTAATACAATATCTTTTGATAATACTTCTAATAATAATGTTGCAGTAGAAATATTACAAAGAAATTTAAAACCTATATTAAATGATGACTTATTTTATTATAGGTGTTGTTGTTACATTTTAAATTTAATTGTAAAAGAATGTATACATTGCATTTGGCCTTATAAAGAAAATATAAGAGTAGCTATATTATTTATTCAAACATTAGGTAAAAGATTTCAAGAATTTAAATATTTATGTGCAGAACAAGGTATAAAACCTAAAAAATTTAAATTAGATGTTCAACATAGATGGAATTCAACATATGAAATGTTAACTTCATATTTATCTTATAGTAACGTAATTACAACATATTATAATTCAAGATCTAATTATTTATTAAATGAGAAAATTGGAATAATGCTAATGTAATTCATACATTTTTAGAACTATTTTATACTGCAACTAATCAATTATCTGGTCAATATTATCCTACTAGTTCTTTAGTTTTAGTTAATTTATTTAATATTACAAATACTTTTCAATAATATAGACAATTCCCACAATTTAAATATATTATTAAAATGATGGAAACAAATATAATAGTTATTGGGATGAGCCTCTGACGTGGTCATGCTTAGCTTTAATCATGGATCTTAGGCATAGATTAGTTAATTGCATGGTATTTATAGATGATATTTTTAGTAATATGAATCAAAATGAAAAAATAGATGGAAATAATAATAAAATTAAGGAAACCTTATATGCATTATTTGAAGAATATGTTAATAATTATGGTGAAAGTAGTTTTAGTGCACATACATCTAGTTTTGTAGGATCACATAGTAATAGTAGTAGTAGTAGTTCATTTTGGAGTAGATTAAATAAGAAAAAAGGAAAATATGTAAAATCAACAACTAGTAATGAATTTAAAAAGTATTTAGAATGTGAGTTTGCATTTAGTGATATTGAAATGGATAACTTAGATGTATTAAAGTGGTGGTCTAATACTACTGTTAAGTTTCCTATAATTTCTATGATGGCTAAAGATTTACTAACGATTCCGACGTCTACTGTGGCGTCGGAGCCTACCTTTTCTGCAGGAAAAAGAATTTTAGGTGATAGAAGATGTAAATTATTAGAAAAATCTGTAGAAGCCTCTGTTTGCTTGAAAGATTGGTATGATACAGTTGATCGTCTACAAAATTTAAATTTAAACGACGAATCAGAAGACGAAGAGACAACAACTTCAATAGGGACGGGAGCTTCTGCTACAGATTAAAAAATATGAATAATTTTTTTTTGTATAATTTTTAATATATATTAATGTAATAATTGTAATTTGTAAATGTAAAAAAATGTAAATTGTTGAATATCATAATATATGATGTAAATGTAAAAATGTAAATTTCAAGTTTTTTTTATGTATATAGGATATTAATGTAAATTTCATTTATTTAATAATAAATAAATTTTTTAATTTAATTGTTAATGTAAAATGTTGAATATCTTTTCAAGTTTTTTAATTTATATATTAATTATTTAATAATAAATAAATTTTTTTAATTTAAAAATCTATGGACTGATCCGACTCGACTTGGCACGGATTGACCCACTGACAGGCCGTGGACCGTTCCAGACCAAGGAGTTTTATCTACGGCTAGGCCTGACATATTTTTGTGGACGGACCGGACTGGACAGGTCCAGGCTCGCCCGGGCCTAAAATTTTTTGGGCTGGGCAGCTCAGTATACACCTCTACTCACGCCCCCTTGTGCCCTCGTTCGTACAAGTCCTCTTTCTCCCTCTCATGCCTTCTTCTCCCTCTCGTTCTGGGAAGTCTTCCTCATCCTTTCCTTCTCCTTCTCATGCTCCTTTTCCTCTCATGCAGCCTTCTCCCTCTTGTTTTGCCATCGTTGTTGTCAAAACTCCGGATCATCTTCATGGTGTACGATCAAGATCACGATTGTACAATGCCTTGGTCCTCTGATCAGAAAGCATCTCATATGCCTCCTGTACCTCGATAAACCTCCTTGTGTACTCGTCGAAGCTGTTGGGAGGGCACACGTTCGAGTGGTAAATACTCGCCTTTTGCTTGTTAGCCCTCTTGATATCATTGGAAGGTGCCTTCTTTAGAGATACCCAATAAGTCATAAAATGACTTCCACCTCGTTAGCCCATCCCCCACTGCTACTTTGGTTCTGATGGAGGAGGAAGAGGCAGAGGAAGGGAAGGAGGAGGAAAATGTGTCGGACCAAAATCGGGCCTTCCCAGTCAGGGAGGGGCTAAGGGAGGAAGGAAAGGATGATACATGGGGTCTTGGTGGGAGGTGAAGTGTCAACTTGGTGGTGGTGGTGTTGCCCAGGAGTGCATAGGCTGCCATCTTTCTAGTGGTGATATTCTATAATCATTTTGAAAAACTACCAAAAATTACGTTTTTTTTTGAAAAGCTTTATTTTTAACCAAACATTTTTTCAAATCATAGTTTTCAAAGTTTTTTCATGTACAAACAAAATAATAAAATATATTTTGAAAACTATAATTAGAATCCTATGAACCATCCAAACAGGCCCTAAGCCTTTTGACATGGTTATTTGATTTAAAACAAAAACACTGCCACGAAATTTGCAGTTCTCCTTTGATGATCAGTAACTTCTCAAGGTACAAGTCATCTCCTCTTCTCAAAAGAGAATAATATTAATTTTATTTGTTATTTCAAATTAATTGTTGATATATTCTTTCTAATTATATTTTAGTTTTGTTAGAAGTCACTTTAAATTAAAATTATTCAATTAATGCTTCTATAAGATTTGATACAATTGATGAGTTTGATTTTTTCCCTACATATTTAGTGAATTGAATAATTATTTGAAATATGTAAAGTGGCATAAAAGTTTTGGATCTGTAATGAGCCATGAAAAGAGTGGAATCCTAGATACCGTAATTCGAGGAAAGAGAGTTGGTCCACTTTCAAAACTTTCACCAAGTAAGCATAGGATTTAGTTGTTCTTAAGGAAGTGGTGTTTTATTGGAAATCAAGTTTTAGAAACTCTAACTCGAAGAACACTGGTTCAGAGAAATTTGATTATGATGATTATTTTAGTGACTGCTTTTCATTGTAGGATTTTATCATAAACTATAGTGTAATGTTTGGTACGTTGCAATGAAAATAGACAGGAATGGAATGAAATCTAGAATGGAATAATTTTATCTTATTCCGATGTTTGGTATGGAATGGAATGCAATGAACCTAGACCTTCCTTTTCTTTCTGTACAGTTTTGTCAAAATGCTCTACCACCTCCCTTTCCTCCTCCTCCTCTCCTCCGTTGTCCACGTACGGTAGTAGAGATGACCTCATGTGCCTCATCCTGCCTATGACTTAAACCAACAACACAACCACCACCTAAGACGACAAGATCTAGTAGGTGGTGAATGTAGCCACTCCATTTTACACCACAACCTCCAAATTAATTCTCGCGATTCCACCACCGCACCCACCGCTGTAGCCCACCACCATTACCACCTTCTTCCCATTCCACCAGACGAGAATTCCCTATAGGCATGGTTTGTTCCACCCTCCACCCCAATGCTGTCCCAAAAATCTACCTCCACTGCCTCCTCTATGTAGATTCCATCACCTGTGGGGTCTAGTTCAGGTGGGCACTCTAGCTCTCCCTCCTCACCTCCTACGTCATAGAGCTTAGGATCTTGCATGCCTTCACCAACATTGCCATCGCCAACCTTGTGTGGCAATGCAATGCGTTGTTGGGGCTCATTGTGCAATCGCTAGGCCACATGAGCAATTAGAGCACCAACAAGTTTGGGTGTCGACAACCGTACATAGTTGTCAAGGCCACATCGATCGCGGTCTTGATGCTGCTCGTTGCGAAGAGAGAGTAGGGTGGGGGAGTGCCTCCTCATGAGGGGCAGACAAGGGAGGGGGCAGAGGAGGAAGTGGGGTGGAGGAGGGAGGAGGAAGGAGGCGAAGGAGGGAGCAAGTCATCGAGGTGCGGTAGAGGAGGGAGAGAGCTGAGGAGGAAGGGGGCTAAGGAGGGAGGAGGGAGGAGCCGTTCGATGCATTTTTTTTTATTCCAATAAACTTGGGAATCAAATTCCTTACCTCTTGGGAAGGAATGAAGTTCTCATGTTTAATGAGAATTTGATTTCCAAAGGAATTTCATTCCTATGTCCATTCCAATGATTGTTTTGTACCAAGGATCAGAATAGAATTCTCTCATTCCATTCCAGCTCATTCCAGTCCTCATTTTAACATACCAAACACTACTTAGGTGTCAAATAGTGTTGACATGGTACAATTGGGTTTGGACTCGACCCAAGGCACAGTCCCAATTGTGCCCTTGTCGTGTCGTGTCGTGCCTTGGGCCTAATCGTGCTTTGTTTTCGTACTTTACTTCTGTGTCTTGTTTCGTACCCCTATTTCATGCCTTGTTTCATGTGTCATTGCTTTTGTGTCCTGTTTCATTACATGCATACATGTAATACATGTAATAGTTGACTACATCTTTAAAGTGCAAACTTATAAAAAAAGACTTTAAATAATATAAGAAAAATAAAAAAATAATTTTTTTATTATTTAAAACTTTATATTAAAAATACATTAAACATATTTTACATCAAGAAATAAAAATGCATTATAAATGTTACATTAAAAAGCACATTTTTAAAGAAAAAAATACATCTTAAAAAAAACAACTTCAAAGAAAAAAATACATTTAAAAAAAAATACATCTTCAAAGAAAAAATACAAATATTTATGACGTTCAACTAAGACTTATGTTATCAAAATCATCAATCCAATCTTCTTGATTTTGTTAGTAGTTGTCATGCCCTATAGAGCGCGACTTACAAGTATGAGTTCTACCCAACCATAATTGATTAAGAAAAACTAAATAGTAATAAAAAGAAAATTATATCTAACCATGCAAATCTTGTGTGTGACTAATGGCTCTAAAACACGTACACCAAGGCTATATTGCACTTACTAAGCTGTACTTGACAACAAAACATCAAATAAAATGCGTGAGTGACCTCAAGTTACTCAGTAAACCAAAAATATCGATTCTTAAAAATACGAACCGTAACTGTAAAAGTCTACTCAAAAAATTTGCCAGGCAGTTTCTTTCAAATCATGCTTTTCTCAAACTTATTTTCTTTCCCAAATCTTATGTAACTTTAGAAACCATTTATATGTATTTTGGAGAAACACATTCATAACCAGAATCTAGCCCAAAGACATGGCCAAGCCAAACTCAAATCATAATTTAAATATGGCTGGAAACTACCCTAATTCACAAATCTCGTCATAACTAGAATCTAGCTAAAACTATAAGCCAAATCTCAAGTCGATTCTAGCTTAAAACCAAACACACAGCTCAAGTCAAAACTAGTAGTGCCACCTTGGCCAAAGGTAAGTAGGCCACAAGTAGTCGGCGAGGTACTAACCCCAACCCTACTACACTGCCATAGTGAACCTCCCTATGTTGGGGGTATGATTGCTCAGGCCAACAGACCTTACTTAGTCACATTTATTTTTTCATAGGCACAGGGATGCGTTCTTTAATGCTCCAATTGTTGTCCGGACACCCAGGTTTTCATTCCTGGGCCTAGCTAATACCACCAAATAGGGTAACCTAGTCTCTTTCACCTTGGCCCCAAACCTTGGCAATCACGCCTTCGGAGTAGTGATTGATCTTATTGGAGTCTCATACTCCTATCAGTCACTGCCCTATAGCTACATGGATTCAGGAAAAAAAAAATGGAAATCGCTTTTTAAACATGCAATTATCTCTTCAAAGCCATTTTTCAAACATCTTCCATTATAGGAATCTCTTCTAGGAATCTCAACTCAAAACACCAGGATTTACTATTTAAAATGTCATGTCAATTTCTCATAGTTAAACCATAAAAGGAAATCCATTTTAAAATTGTAGGAAAATGGCCATGGGTCTGGTTCGACATACCAGTCTGATTCGGTATGCTGAAATCCCCTATTTTGGCATACTGAACCAATTTGGTATGTCGATTCAGGCGATTTCTTAATAATGAAATCTGCCTTGTATCCGCCATTCATGGGAATTGCGACCCTAGATGGACCCATTTTTAGTGGGTCACAAATCCTACAAAAATCCTCAAACCAAGCATTCCAAGTCTACTTTCATTTGGGACAAATTTTATTGAAATCCATTGAATGTAGATTGAGATATCAAAATCAAAAGGCGAAGAACTCATTTCAAAGTTACTATAGCTAAAACATGATTTTCTTACGAAAAATCTGCCAAAATTACTGATAAATCACAAAAAATCCATTAATTTGTCAAATATTCCTAAATCTAACTACACCAACCAATTGCATGATTTTAAACTAAAATTTGCATCATTTCTTCATGATTTGGGCTTAAACAGAAAAAGGGAAAATCGGAGGGGACACGTACTTGATTGAGGTTTTCGGTGAACCCTCGCCCTCTTCGGCGAGCTCACCTCCTCCTTGGCGTCCTCTAGGCTGACGTGGCCTCCGACGATCTCTCCTCCCTCGATGACTGTTGCTCCTCTCTCTCTCGACCCTCAGGCTTCTCCCTTTTTCTCTGGTTTTCTCTTTGGATTTTCCCCCCACTCCTAGTTTTAGGCTGTTGCCTCGACGCCATTCCTCTCCTTCCCTCTTATTGCCTTCACTCGATTGTCACCGCTGGCAGCTTGCAGCTGTCAAAGATCTCAGTGGACGGCAAATCAAAGATGTGGTATGGTGTAAGGCTACATAGGTGAGGAAAAGCATAGAGTGAATGGCATTGGGCACTATGCTAAGTTGACTTCTCCTATTTTATTCCCACACACACATGTGGATTACAAAACGCCAAGATATCACATAGTGGGGAAATTACTTGTGATAAATATAGATATAAAAGAGGGATTACCACATAGATCAATATTAATTCACAAATTATCCAGATTACACACATAATTATACATTATTCTGGATAATCGGTTTACCGATCTATAGAGCCAAAACATGGTTGGGCCAAACTAGACACAGATGTTACAGTAGCGATGTCGAGTAAGTTCCCAATCCTTTACACATATTAGTGCTTCTTAAATATCAACTTTCAATCTTAATCATCTTTCATCTAAAATATTACCACTTATGCTAAAAACTTAATCACTAGTAATTGAAGAGACTGAAATGGTTAGTAGATCTTTAGTCATAGTAGAAAAAATAGGAAATGCCATACTTTGTTTCCTCTACCAATCTAATATATTAAATTTAGTCATATCTAGACATTCAAAAAAAATATATTAGTGATTTGTTTCATTAAATGTATGTAATTCCTGTCTCATTATTTCTGAAAAAAATGAAGGTAAATCTTCATCATCATCAAGAAGTTGCTAGAAATACCACATTGAAGAAGATGGTGTAGATGATGATGATGGAAGTATTATTTGATTACTATAATTTGTAGCATATGAATCATACATTTTGTTTAAATTATCTTCTATATTTTTTAGAGTTAAACCAACTTCTACACCTAAATTCTATTCTATTCTATCTATTATTTTATTAACTAATTTTAGTTTAGATCTAGAATCTAAACAACCACTTAAATCATATAAAAAAGGATCTCTTTGCCAATACTTCAAATATTTAGTTTTCATTCTGTGACCATGTACCTGCGAAACTGACTTTGCACAATCAGGGGCACGTAAAACTGATAAGGTCACAGTGAAGAGGTAGTTCTGAGGAAGGATACTTGACTAAAAAAAACACGAGAAAACAAAAGGATAAGGGAATCACCACCTAGTCTATTTATCACAAAGACGAGGAAAACCAAGGGAAACACGATAAAACATGAAACAAGCAAATAAAGCAAAAGGCAAGAAAATATGACTACAATGCTAATGGATAACACAAATGTCATTGCAGGCAGAGAATGAGTAAGGGCTCTTGTTATGCACGGGGAAGGTGTTAGGCACCCCCGTACGCTACAAGAGTCAGTATTTTTGTACTTTTCTGCTCAGCAATGTAATGAAAACCATCGCAGGCTTAGCAATGTAATGAAATCCATGAACATGCATGCAACAACATAAAAAATATGTAGGCACATATGGCAGTTACTGTATTCCTTTTTAGGCAAGATGCATGATGTGATGTGAGCTTAAGTGCTATTTATTGTATGCCTGTGTGGGCATGAAGTTTGATGCAATGCAAGCACAAACATAGCAAATAAACAAAAGATCAGAGATTGCTAAACCGGATTAAAACATGCAAATCAGGCATTAATGTGTTCTGTCTTGTGCTCTGGAACCTGGGTTTCCCACATAGCCCATCAGCGTGACCTCTCTGCAGTATCGACATGCGATTCCCACTGATGTTCCAGGTAGCCGACTTTCATCACTTTCCTAATGCGGTTTAGGCTATGAAAACCCATCGAAAACACCTAGAAGTTATCGAAAATGAACCTAAACGAAAAAATCTGATTTCAAATCGACGAGGCTCATCCCCCACCTCCGTTTATGTCACTGGATTACACGTCCTTCTCTGGCCATGGATGAGGCTAGGAGATCATACTCATCCCATGGAGCAACTAGAAAGGCCAGGGAAGGAAGGGAGGAAGGCCAAGGAAGCTAGGAAAAAGTCGTGCAATCAAACAACGCCTCTCGCTGTCCTTGTAGATCAACGCCTATGCTGTAGACGTCGGCCAGCCATGGAGGAGGCTGGCGACATCAGGGCTTTGCCTAGGGTGTTGTTGGGAAGGTTGAGGAGGACCAGAGACTAGGAACGATGCAAAAAAGGGGGACATGCCCGTCGTTCGTGCTTTGTGACTGATAGTCTCACACGAGCGATGAACCCATCGTTGGAAAATGGGAAATACACAATATCGACATGCAAAATTGATGAAAATAGAATGAAAAGCATCTAGGAACATAGAGAAATCAGTTTATAATGAAGATCTAAACACAGGAAGCCTGGATTGAAGGTACATTTGTGGTTTTTTGTCTCTTGACGACGTGGGTTGCGATGGCAGGGTTGAGGGATGATGGTCTGGACAAAGTGGTGATGTTCGAACATGGTTGATGGAGGCTGGTTGCGAACGGGATTGTAGGGAAACACCAGGGATGTTTGGATTGTCGGAGAGGAGGAAAGGGAACCCTTGGGATGACCAAAGGCCAAGAGCTTCTAGGTTTTGGACGTGGGAATGGCTATGGGTTTTCAATGGCTCGACTCCCCTTCACGTATGTGAATGGTGGAGTCATATAGGCTCAAGGTTTGCATGAGAGACGTTGAATTCAAATCGGTTTGAATTGAGAGGTGGAGATTAGTTTAAAGGGATGGAATTAGGGTTTTGGTGGTGAAGAAACGACGTGAGGACTCATGGCATACCTAGGCACATAGCCAAACCCATGCAAGCCATCGCTAGGTCCCATACCAGTGATTTATGAGGTTAATGGGCAGACTGATTGGGCTATGTCACTACTAACCCAGAAACCTATGCAACTCACTCGCGGTCCTTGCTCGTAGTGTCGGTACGTGGCTCGCCTAGGTCAGAGCCTAGTTGATGGATTTTGGGCCGGTGTCCCGAGCACTTGAGCCACCAGTGGGCCTTGGGCTTGTGGTTTGGTGATGACCTATGATGCTAGAATGGTTTTAGGTGTTGTATGTGATTTTAGGGGTGTTAATTGGGTCTTAGGGATTTGGTTTAGTCCATCGTGCCTAGTATATTCGTCCGAAAGGGTCCACCAATTGGTGACACAAAACCAAGGTGTATACAGATGCCCCTTCCTTAGCGAGGTCGAGAGAATCGAGACCGATGCTCAAGGTTGATAAGACACCTCGCTTGAGTCTGTAGGAGGTTGGTTTTTGCTATCAACCTTGAGTCACTTATTCGGTGGCTACACTGAAAGTCATGACTCATGGCGCATGCATGATGCAAAAGTGGATGCTGATGCTGATGTTGAGACGGATGTTGATGTTGAGATTGATGTTGATGCTGAGACTGACGTTGATGTTGAGACTGACGTTGCCTAGATCTCGTCCATCCAATGCGAGAACCTAGGACAAGTGTGACTTCATCTGTTCGGAGCAGAGTTATACGAGGAAGGGAATCTAAGGCATGTAATGCAATACTATGCGGTGCAATGCAATGTGAATGTCGTATGATGTTATGCAATGCAGCATTGCCATGTGATGTGATGCAATGGGGCATGATGTAACATCTGTGTCTGGCTTTTCCATTTAATATAAACCATGGAATTTCTTGTAATTATTGGTGTGTTGTTTATTAATGGTAAATCCAGATTGTGTTTGTTGGCTGTGGGCTCTCCTTGTGTTTTGTGCCCCTGATTGCTCCCTTGTGGTGTGATTTTCATTGGCTAGTGGGTCTGTTCTGCTTTGGGACGCGTGTTTGGGTGTGATGCCCACTTGGGCTTGGGCTTGGATCCGGTCAAAGAGCCAACGGTGCTTGTGACCCCCTGTTTTTCTTCTCTCCGCGCCAGTGACTTGCGATCGGTCCTCTCCTATGCCTGTGGGCTAGCGGGAGGGCTGCTCGTCCCGTCCCTTCTGGAGCAGCGAGGCTGGCGGCGGACCGGCGTGCTTCGAGGGATGGCAGGCGCGGAGGTGGCTTTAAAGAGGGAGGCGAGTCGTGTGGGGATAGAGGGGAGAACCAGAGATAGAGGGCTAGAGGGAGTGCGGAGGTTGAGGAAAGGTCGCGCGCTGGAGGAGATCGCGTGCGTGTGGGGGGAGGCTGGTGCCGTGCACCGCCGGAGCTTGAGGACACGTGAGGCTCGTCGAAGCCAGGTATGCGTCCCTCCTTCTGCTTCTTTTCCTCGGTTGAGGCATGTTAGGTTAAAGGAGAAAATCATGGATAATCATGTTAAATCATGCAAAAATGAGGAAAATGTTGGGAATGAGAGGAATAATGTGG
>JAMKQA010069828.1:0-16842 GCA_024699735.1 Posidonia australis | reverse complement strand
ACCATGGCACGCCTAGCATCGAGATACGTGTTAGGCGGGGAACACTTATACAGAAGGTCGTATAACCAGATGCTTTTGAGGTGTGTTGACAAGAAAGAGGCTGATACTTTGATGCTTCAGATCCACGCCGGCGCATGCAGTTTGCATATGAGTGGAATACTACTGGCCAAGAAAATCATGTTGCAAGGCTACTTTTGGTCAACCATAGAAGCAGATTGTTGTCACTTCGTGCGCAAGTGCCACAACTGTCAGATTGATGGAAATTTCATACATGCTCCCCCTCAGCAACTCCACAGCACGTCGTTGTAACCATGCCAGCAGGGGTGGCCACAAATAGGTAATATTATGTGTGCCAAAAGCGGCAAAGGCACGACAAAAAGAAAAGGGAAAAAATGCAAAAATGCTGGAGTCGCCACCTAGTCTATTAAAAATGGAAGACGAGGAAAACCATAAAACACATGAAAAATCATGCAAAACAAATAAAAAGGGGCTGTGCAAACTAGAAATGCGGGTAAGGATCCCTGTTACGTACGAGGAAGGTGTTAGGCACCCTCGTACGCCCGATAAATCGGTCTTCTAATGATTTCTCTTTTGCTAATGAAATATCGGCTCTTCAGCCTTTTGCTGTACGCCCGAGGGCGATATATCATGCCATGCAAATGCGTGGTGTCTAAAGTATAGGTGCATGATGTGCGGGGGTGTGTCCTAATGCTCAGAAATATCGCTCGTGTGCCGGGCCAAGAGTTGATGCAAGAATATTGCATAATAAGATCAAAGATCTAAAATCTTGAACGATTTATCATCCTTGCTTTCTACATGCCTAAATGCAAGCTAAAATGCAAGGAAAACTGCTAGAAACATATCTGTGCCTTCCTAATGCATCAAGGAAGAAAATCTGATGAAAACCCAGAAGCAAATCAGGTCGAGAAAGCAAGCAAAGCACATGAGAAACATGTTGTGTGCTACTTAAAACAGGCCGCTACGCCTGTTTAGTGCGCCAGACTGGTGCGTCTAGGTGGGCCAGTAAAGTATGTAGAGGGAAAAACAGAAGGTTGCGCAAAGCCAAAACATCAGAGGGTGCACTCTGGAAAAGCATGCAGTAGAAATCATTCTGTAAAACTTGGAAAATATGTCTTGAAAGAGCTAGAAATGCAAATGCAATGCAATGACCTTGAGCTCAAGGGCTAAAAGGCTCACACAAGATCTCACCTATTTGAACTAGATGAAGAAAGCATGATTCAGCCAGGCCACTGGATCCTGGGGTGATGCACATGATTCTCACAAGGGAGTAGGGTGTAATCAGCCTACCAGATTCAGCCTGGAATTGAATAATAAAACGAGTAAAACAAATGGAAAACAATCTAATCAAAAGCTGAAAACATGCAGGTGACATCTTGGCATACCAGAGAATCAATCAGAAAGAAATAAGCTCAAAACACTGCAATGAAGCCATGCAAGTATGAATGTAATGCAAGTGTCCTTATCCTTGGCCAGTCTGGCGCGCCTGCTGAGTGCGCCACACTGGTGCGCGGGTTGGGTGCGACTGGGATGTGCGCCCCAGGGAGTCTGGATCAGACTGTAACCTGATCCAGAACCCACCCAGCAGAGATACAAGGTGGATTCATGCTAATGCTAAAGGGTTTATGCCATGATTAAAAACTGGAAAACATGATGTGAGTGCATTGGATCAAGAATCATCATGTAAACAAAGCATTTGAAAGCAAAGCAAGTTGATGGGTTCATGCATGAAAACGTGTGAAGTACTTAAGAACAAGCATGATCTGGATAAAGCAAATCAAAACATGTGTAAATGATGATCATACGTGTGATTCTACGTGCAAGGGCATACATGGTGCATGGTAAAATACTATGTGCAAGGAAACAACAGCTCATGCGGATTTCATGCTAGAAATATAAACATAGGTTAGCATGGAGATTATTTGCATGGAGTGCAAGAATGTTATCATGAAAACATCATAAACATGGAACAAAAAAGATCACATATAAGGTTTTAAGCATGTTTTATCAAGTTTCTGAAATGATATTTAAAAGATAAGGAGGAGGTAGAAAGCCTACCTCTCGAGGTGTTCCTTCTTGCAATATCAGAGATAAGAGGATCCTTGTTGCTTTGGAAGGACCAAGGAGGCTTGAGGACGCAAGGGGGTGCTCCAGAGAATGAAAATAAGTTGCCGGACTGATGGAGAGACTCGTGCAAGGAGCTGGCTTTAGAGCAGAAAATGGTTGGATTCAAGATTTCTACTCAGGATTCTCACCTCTCAGGATTTTTCTTCTCTTCTTATGGATACCTATGAGGGTCCTTTTATAGGAAACTCTCAAGGGTAACTCATGGGAATGAGGAGAGCCTCGCAGATGATGAGCCTGGAAGATTCCATGGCATATTCGCTGCTAGAGGTAATAACCAAGGAAGGTGGAAAGCCAGCAGCCGCAGCCTGTGCAGTGTTGTGCGCCAGGGATGTGCGCTGGCTAAGTGTGCCACCTATGTGTGCTAGGGAAGTGTGCTAGGTTGGTGTGCTAGGTTGGTGTGCCAGCTAGGTGTGCTAGGTTGGTGTGCTAGCCAGGTGCTCTCCCCTATTGGCCTGGTTTCTAAATTGGGTTGCAGGCTTGCTACAGGCTTGGGGTTGGTTCAAGGATCAGCCACATCCAAAGCAACAATTGGAGCCTTATCAATGAGTCACCTCAAAATCGGGGTGTCTTCAGATGCCCCGCCCTGAGCGAGGTCGAGGGACGAAGGGAACCAAGACCGATGCTCAGGGTTGACAAGATACCCCCATTTTGATGTTACAGAAGGATGGTGTTTGCTGTAGGCGGTAAGTCACTTATCCGGCGGATGCACCAAAAGTCATGACTTGTTGCCAAATGAAAATGCAAATGCAAAATGCGTGCACCTACTGGTCTAAATGCTGGGAAGTGATGCTAATGCAAGAGCCGATGCTGAAAGCCGATGCAAAATTATTGCTAATGCTGAAAACACAAACAGAAGAAAACACTAGCAAGAAAAATGATAAGTTGTCGAACACATCAACCGGATTATGAGGTTATCAACCAAAGAGATGGGATACGACAAGCTAACCAAGCCTTGCCAACCCCAGGCGCCTGATAGTGTGACGGTTGTCAACCGAGTAGTTGGGGGTACCAGCCCAAGAAAAAAGAAAGGGGGGCGTGACAAATAGATTATTTGTCAAGCAAAGCAAGGCCCGGTCCGCACGAACCAAAGGCGAATAAAAGAGATTTCGCGCCCGCGAAAACTCAAAAGGGAAAAACAAAAGGACCCTAACTGCTTGGCCAGAGGGTCCAACAACTAGATTCCGCGCCCACGAAAATCCAGAAGAGAAAAGAAAAAGGACCTTGACTGCCCGGTCAGATGGTCAAACAACTAGATTTCCTGCCCGGGGAAATCTGAGGAAAGGGCCAGGACCTTGACCATCCTGTAAAAAGGCCGAGCCGCGGGATTTCTTGCCCTAAGAAATCCGAGAAAGGTGCTAGGACCTTGACCATCAGGTCAAAAGGTCGAGCCACGGGATTTCCTGCCCAAGGAAATCCGAGAAGGAGCTAGGACCTTGATCATGTCCTAAAATCCTAGAATAAAAATGAGAATTGTGTTTTAACCAGTTACCAGCCAGTATGTATGACTTTGGTTTTAAGCGGAGAGGCATTGCTTTTTAGGCTAGATTTGGTCAGAAATATGAGTTTTGAAAGTGATTTTGGTTTTGGGAAGAAATCCCAACTATTGAAAAGGGCATGTTTTGGAAAATGACTTCCAAATGTTTTCAAAAGAAAATGCAAAATGTGTGTTTGTGAAAGAGAATATGATTTGGAATAAATTTCCAAACTTTTTAAAAAGAAAAGAAAGAATGGGTTTTGAAAAGAGTTTGGATTTTGGATCAAATTCCCAAGTGATTCAAACAAAACGAAAAAGGGAATGATGTTTTAAAAGGAAGAGAGGATTTTCAAACGAAAACCAAACCTTGAAAAATTTAAAAGCTGAATTTTAATGGTTATACAGAGATTTTGTGGTTTTGTGTGTATTTGGGGCGCATACTGGGTGACTTAGATCTTACTCACACGTGCTTGTTTGTTTTTCAGGTGCAGTTTGGGTGCAGTCGAGTTCCGGTGCTTGAGTCAGAGCTTCTAACCGCACATTGTTTCCTAGAGGTGAGCCTTAGTTACAGTTATTTAATTTCACTGTAATTAGTATAATTTTGCTTATAATACTATGATTTAGATGACGTGCCTGGGTTCGGGGTGTTACAGAGTAGTATCAGAGCTAAGGTTACACCTAGTGCACCGACTTGGTGTTGTCTGGTCTAGTGGCTCCCTAGGATTGCACAATAGAGAGTCGTGCACCTGAATTTTTGGATTGTTGTGTTGGCAGGAAGATGTCTCGTCGAGGCCACAGTTGTGGTAAGGCCCCTGTACCCGACTCTGAGACAGGAGAGGGTAATGCATGGAGGGGTATGAGACGAGAGTTTGGCAAGATGATGCAGGGCTTTGCCCAGTCCTTTGGCAGTAGTAGTTGGGATGAGGCGAAGGGAGATCCATGGATCAAGTAGTTCTACCAGCTGGGCGCGCCAACTTTTGATGGGTGCGGCACACCAGAGGAGTGTGAGGCTTGGTTCTTGATGGTGGAAAAGATTCTAGAGGGGATCAAGTGTCTAGCAGAGAAGTGGGTTTGGATCACGACATTCTAGCTCAAGGGTGTTGCAGATCAGTGGTGGAGGATAGTGCGCTGTACAAAATTTCCAAATGTAGACCTACTGATGATCTCTTGGGAAGAATTTTGAGAGGTATTCTATAAGAGGTTTTTCCCTAAGCATGAGAGGGATAAGCTGGACAAAGAATTCAGGAACCTGAAGCATGGAAGCCAGACTGTGGCTGAGTATGAGTCGTCCTTCCTTCGGTTAGAGCAGTTCTCTCAGGCTGTAATTTTTGAGAAGAACAGAGCCAAGAGTTCGACCGAAGATAGTAACTGAGATCAAAAGCTTCCTCGACCTGGTAGGATATTATTGGAGATTCATCTAGGATTTCTCCAAGATTTTTGCACCATTGATCAGACTGATTAGAAATGAAGTGCACTTTGCCTGGGATTGGCAATGTGAGGAGAGCTTCAATGAGTTGAAGGCTCATCTGGTGTCAGCCCCAGTTTTGACTTTGCCTTCTAGGAGTGGCTGTGACATCTGGGCCTGATTATCCATTTTTATTTGTAAACCATGTAATTAATTGCAATATTGCTTAAATGGTTTATTAATGGATAATATGTTGTTTCTTGGATGTGTGAGCTTGTGGTTGGCTTTTTGTGCACCTGTTTGTGATCTGGGACCAATGTGGAATTTGACTTTAGGATGCACAGTTGTCTTGGTTGGCTTGCATGTCTTTTCTTCATTTTTCTCTCCTTCTTTTTCTCCTTTCCCCTTTTTCTCTCTCTTACGAGCCATGCCCTTCCACCTCTTTCCCCGTCTTCTTCTTCCTCTTCTTCCACCCGTGCCTCCTCGTCCCTTCCGATGTGATGGATGGCCGGCGCCAAGCGGTTGGTGGCGGAGATAAAGAGAGGGAGGCAGGAGTGGACAGAGGGGGAGCGTGGAGAGAAAGGAAAGGAAGAGAAGAGAGGAAGCTGAGGCACGAGATGGTAGGAGGTGGTGAGCCGCTCGTGGGTTTCGCCGGCCGAGGAGGTTCACCGGAGTGCGGGGAGAGTTGTCGGGCAACTGAGCCAGGTACGCGACTCCTTTCCCTTCCTCTGTTTATTTTTATTAAGGATGGGTTAACTACATGAAAAATCAAGAGAAACGCATGTTAAATTGTAGAAAAATCATGAAATGAATGGGAATGTGATGTATAGCATGAGAATGTAGAGATCATGCGGTTAGGATTGATGTTTGTGGGGAAAATGTGATTTTGGGGTTGAAGGCTACAGTAGCCATTCTTGAGCCCCTTCCCCTTGTGATTTTCGTTTGAACTGTGTGGTTGATGGAATCATGAATGGTTTGTGGGGTTTTGAAGTAAACTTGAGGGTCTACACCCCATGATTTTATGCAAATATTTGATGCATGTTTGGGGGGTCCGATTGGGACTCCCACTTGGGGTAATGTTTCACTACCCGGAAAGGGGTGTGCCCTGTCTGCGAAGAATTCGGTATGCCAAAATCCTAGCAGATTAAGCGAGAACCTAGGGTTCTGTAGACCAAAATTTCACTATTGGCAGAAATAGGGGGTTTTGGCATACCGAAAATGTTCGGTATACCGAAACAGGGAATTTCGGCATACCGAATTGGGGATTCGGTCTGTTGTTTTTGCCCTGAACCTGATATGCTTAAACATGGATTTTAATGAATCTTAAATTATTTTAATGGTATGGTGGGTTTATGTGAATGATGTTTCCTCATGTAATGACATGGAGGCATATGGAACCCCAAAGAAATGGATTTGGGTGTGGTTTTGGGTTATAGACCCTATTAATGAATGAAAACGATGGTTTTATGTGGTTTTGGGCATGAGACCCAATTTATGACTTTAAGCATGGTTTTCATGGCTTGAGTTGGGACCAGTGGAGGGTCAAGCGTTGCATGGAAATAAAGTCCTACAACGAGAAGAATGGAATGAAATGGAAACTGGTTTTGAAATGGAACACTGATAATGTGGTTGCCGAGCTCATAGCGGTGTAGGCTGAGCCTGGGTTTTCATACCTAGTTGTTCGGGTCACCGACAGTGTAGGCTGAGCCTGGGTCGTTGTACCTAGTTGTTCGGGTCACCGAGCTCGTAGCGGTGTAGCCTGAGCTTGGGATTTTGAGCCTAGTTGTTTGGATCACCGAAGGTGTAGGCTGAGCCTGGGTCATTGGACTTAGTTGTTCGGGTCACCGATTGGGGCATCAAACAGAGATGTATCCCCGTGCAATTATCAAAATGAAATTGAGGTCGGTTGGCCAGGGCGGTGACATCCCACATAGGGAATTTTATCGGGGAAGTGCAGGAAGGTAGGGGAAGGTTGTCCTCGCCTACTGCTTGTGTGCCTGGTTACCCCTGATCAAGGTAACAACAGTAAAGAAAAATGGAAATGAATAAAGAAAGAGAAATTTGATTTAGTCAGGATTGGACTGATGAAATGGTCCTAAAATCCTGAAAAGAATGATGATGTTTTAACCAGTTGCCTGCCAATGTTTATGATTTGGTTTTGGGCCCAATAAGGCATTGAGTTTTAGGCTGGATCTGGTCAGAAATGTGAATTTGAAAGTGTGCTTTGGGAAGAAATCCCAAATATTGAAAAGGGAAATGTTTTGGAAAATGGATTCCAAAAAGGTTTTGAAAGAATTGTAAAGGAATGTTTTGAAAGAAAAAGTGGTTTTGGAATGAGTTTCCAAATATTTTGAGAAAAGAAAAGGAAACATGGCTTTTGAAAAAGCATGGATTGGGATTGAATTCCCAAGTGTTTGTCTAATAAAGAAAAGATTATTTTCAAAAAGAGAAAACCAAATTTTGAAAAAATGAGAT
The DNA here is from genome assembly GCA_024699735.1 of Posidonia australis. Lineage (NCBI taxonomy): Eukaryota > Viridiplantae > Streptophyta > Magnoliopsida > Alismatales > Posidoniaceae > Posidonia > Posidonia australis. The sequence goes on along the minus strand of JAMKQA010069828.1, from coordinate 9,343 downwards.
TTATGGTTTTACCGAGGTTTTGTGGTTTGTATGTTGGGGCGCGTACTACGTGACTTAGATGTCACTCACGCGTGCTATTTGGTTTTCAGGTGCAGACCGCGTGCAGCCGAGTTCTGGTGCAAGAGTTGGAGCTTCTAGCCGCACATTGTGATCTTGAAGGTGAGCCTTAGTTACAATTATTTGTTGTTTCTGTAATTGTGTAATTATGCTTGATACTGTGTTTTGGTAGCGTGCCCGGGATCGAGGCGTTATAGTGGCGATTTCACAACTTACAGTGATGCTCGTGGGACCGGCTTGGGGTGTGTGCTGATGTAGCATGGTAGGGTGATGGCGTACGCCTTGCACCAGTAAAAAGATTATGAGAAGGACTATCCCACCGATGACTTGGAAATGGCAGCTGTGTTGTTCGCCTTGAAGATTTGGAGGCATTATCTCTATGGCGAGCAGTTTGAGGTATATATAGATCACAAGAGTCTGAAGTACATCTTTACTTAGAAGGATTTGAACTTGAGGCAGAGGCGCTAGGTGGTGTACATCAAGGATTATGACTTCAGCCTATCGTACCACCCAGGAAAAGCAAATATAGTTGCAGATGCTCTGAGCAGACGCACTCATGTCATGGCTAGCCTGATGATTCATGAATGGAAATTGTTAGAGGGGCTAGTGGTGTGCAGACCTCGGAGACAGTCTCAAAGGAGTTGCTAGAGTTGTGTTGGCAAATTTGTTTGTTCACCTAAGGATGATCAAGGCGATTGACGCTGCTCAGTAGTATGATTCTTTTGTGCTAGATATTTGGAGGAAGCTGGAATCTGGGAATGCCCCTCACTTTTCAGTTGGGTAGACGGTGGGTTGAGATACGACCTGAGGTTGTAAGTGCCTCAAGTGGAGAAAATCAAGAACAGTCTCCTTGACGAAGCTCACTGCTCCAGATATATCATTCATCCAAGAATCACTAATATGTGTAAGGACTTGAAAAGGAATTTTTGGTGGCTTGGGATGACGAGGGAAATTGCTGAGTATGTGGTGAAGTATGTAACCTACCAGATGGTGACGATAGAGCACCATAAGCCTAAAGCAACTTTGTAGCCTCTAGACATTCTAGTATGGAAATGGGAAAATGTATCGATGGATTTTGTGACGGGTTTACCGAGGACCCGAAGGAAGAATGATATAGTTTGGGTGATTGTGGATCGCCTTACAGAAACGGCACATTTCATGCCAATGAGGGTGAATCTTCCCTTGACAAAGCTTGCAGACTTCTATGTTGCAGATATTGTGAGACTGCATGGTGTCTTAGTGTCTGACAGAGATACGAGGTTTACATCGAGGTTCTAAGGAGCATTACAGGAGGCTTTTGGTACAGTGCTGAGATTTAGTATCGCCTTTCATCTCCAGACAGATGGTTAGATAAAAAGGACCATCCAAACACTAGAGGACATGCTGAGGACTTGTGCCTTGGACTTTGGTGATAGCTAGGAGGATCATTTATCTCTGATTGAGTTTGCATATAATAACAGTTATCATGCTAGTATTGGTATGACACCATATGAGGCATTGTATGACATACCCTGCAGGACACCCACTTGCTGGAGTGAGATAGGTGAGAGATAGTTGGTTGGCCCTGAGATCGTACAACAGTGCGAGGGCAAGGTGGACCTGATTAGGGCGAGGTTGTTGTTTGCATAGAGTAGGCAAAAGAGTTATGCAAATAGGAGGCAGAGACCTCTGGAATTCGAGGTGGGAGACTTCATTTTCCTAAAGCTGTCATCCACCAAGGGAGTAATGTGGTTCGAGAAGAGAGGCAAGTTAAGCCCCAGATACATCGGACCATACTAGATTACCAAAAGGGTTCGTGAGGTGGCATATAGACTAGATCTGCCTTCGGGTTGGCTAGTGTACACAACACCTTCCATGTGTCCATGTTGAGGAAATGTTTGACAGATGCGTCCTAGGTTATACCAGTGTAGCTAAAGGAGCTACAAGAAGACCTGTCTATGATTGAGAATGTAGTTCAGATACTAGACAGGAAAGAGCAAGTCCTCAGGAACAAGATGATTCCATTGGTCTTGGTTCAATGGCAATACCATGGTACAGAGGACGCTACCTGGGAGCGCAAGGTAGACATCCATAAACAGTACCCCTACTAATGGATAATTTGATATTCTGGTGTTGTTGTGTGTGTGCCTCTCTCTCTATGTGGCCAGGATTGGTGGTTCATTGGTTATGTGGTTTGGTTTTGGTGTTGTGCTTGTGTATGTGTGTGTGGGACTTGGGTTGGACCCTGGTCAACCCAGGCACAGTGCCACTATTTAACCACATGTCGTCTTCTTCTCCTTCTCTATTCTCTCCTCACGAGAGCCTACGCATGTAGTTGGCCAACCTCGCACCATCTCTTTCTCGCCTGAGGTGATGGGGGAGCAGACGAGTCGACAAGATTAGCAGAGAGGGAAGAAGATAAAGGGAGGGGAGGAGAAGAGGGTAGTGGCACTGGCATCGACAAAGAGACGTAAGAAGAGAGGAGGGGAAACTAGAGTACCAGAGAGAGATTGCAGCCTTGGTGGTGTGTAGACGGCCGGAGGCATGCCGTGTAGAGGGGGAGAGCTTGTCAGAGTTGTGTGGGCTCATCGAAAGAGGTACGCGACCCCTCCCTTCCTCTTCCTCTTGTTTTTTTGGAAAATGAGTTAAATACATGAAATGGTGTAAAATGCATGTTAAATCATGGAAAAATAGTAGAAACAATGAAAATGTAATGAATGGCATGAATGTGTATAGATCATGCTAGGTTGTGTGAATGTTGTGGATTTATGGTCGAATTTCTAATGCATGCTACAATAGCCATGTAATGAGCTTCATGCCTTTAACATTTTATTGTGGAAAGCATACTTAATGGATTTGTAAATGGTTTAATGGGTTTTGATGTAGACTCGAAGGTCTACACCCCATGTTTTATGCATGATTTTTGGTATGTGTTTAATGTGTCCGTCCCTCACTCCCAAGGAGGAGAAGAGTCGAGTGGCTGAAGTTGGGTCGTTTTTTGCAATCGTGGAAAATGGCATACCGAATTGAATTCGATATGCCCATTTGCTGCCCAGTTATGCCCTGGATCACTAATTTAAATGACTGAAAGGTTTTGGTTGATCGAATCAGGGAATTTCGGATTACCGACGAGAGGATCGGTCATCCATTTTTGACTCAAAAAGGGAAAATCTGATAGGAATTCGGACGACCGCACAATTTCGGTCGGTCGAATTTAGATATATTTCGGTTGACCGATTATGGTTTGGTTTGTCGAATCAGACCCCTAGCCCATATGAATAAATGTGTATGAAAAATGGAAAATAGGTGGCTTAAATGGATAATGGACATGTATTAATGAGGTAATCCCCATGTGGATGACATGAAGGATTACGGAGTTCAAATAAATGAAGTTGAATATGGTTTTGGGCTTGAGGACCCAAAAATGAAAAGGAATTGTTAAACGTTTGGTTTGATGTGATTTTGGGCATGAGCCCCAACAATGAATATGAGTATATGGTTTTATATGGTTTTGAGTTTGGGACCCAAATGAAGGGTCAATGTTGCATGGAAGTGACTTCCAATAATGGATAGAGAATCAATAATGGCTTTGACAAGAAAACCCAAGAGTTTTGAAAAGAAAATGATAATGTGTTTTGGAGCCACAAGGGGTTGGTGTCGACAATGTGGTAGGAGTATGAGACTCTAATGAAACCAATTGTCAAACACGACCATGGTTGCTAGTGTGGGAGCATGAAGGGTTCGTGTCGGCAATTTAGTATGATACCAATTGTCAAATATGATCGTAGTTACCGAGTTTGAAACAGTGTAGGCTAAGCTTGGGTATATGAAGTTGGGTGTTCGGGTCATCGATAGGACATCAGGAAAAGACGTATCCTCGTGCATATAAAATGTAATTAAGGCCTGTTGGCCGAGGCAGTGTCCTCCTGCATGGGGAAGTTCACCACGACAGTGCAGGGAGGTAGGAGAAATGGTGTCCTCACCTACTACTTGTGCGCTAATCAAGGTAACACTAACAAGAAAGTGGAAATAAAATGTGTGGTTTTAGCTTGAATGAGAGTAATGTTTTAACCAGTTGCCAGCCAATGTGTATGGTTTTGTTTTGAGTCCTGTGAGGCCTTGTGTTTTAGGCTAGATTTGGTTGAGAATGTGGATTTTTCAGAATGCATAAATGACTTAAAGATGAATAAATTGAAAAAAAATATATGTGTTTTTGAAAAGGGCATGGTTTTGGATAGAGATTCCAAATGTTTTAAAAAGAAATGATGTTTTGGAAAGAATTTTTGGAAACCATGTTTTGTAATAGTCTTGGTTTGTGTTTTCCATAGTTTTGCCATGGTTTATGTCAGGCCTCACATTTTCCACAATAATTCAAAACAAATTAAATTACTGGAAAATTAAAGCCAAACAGTAAATATCTAACTACTAGGAACCTGTGCGTGCGACTAGGAGACTCCAGACTATATACACTACGCTAACCATCTACATGCCAAACAGTAAATCAAAAACATGAGGAAAAACATATGAGTGGCAAAAGTCACCTAGTACGCACCCCAAGGAAAACCACGGAAAACAAAACTATAATTAATTTTCCTTTTAAATTCATTTCGCAAATCATTTTCTCAAAACCACACGAAACAGGCTCACACTAGCCAAAACCACAACCAGGCCTCTACTAACCCAAAGCCACAAGTAAAGCGCCTCAATGGCCAAAACCACACATAGTGAGTCGAGAAACCCAACACCAGGCAACCTAACTCTAGCCACACGCAGTCCACCGAGGAGCGACCACGGCATTCTACACTACCACGGTGAAGCCACCCTGTGCAGGAGCGATCACCATCCCGCGATTCCTTTACCTGGAGAACCCTCACAAAGCCATCCCCTCCTTGGGAAGGCTATCCTGTCTTTGAGGACGCTACCAGCTACGAGGCACGTGTCCCACACGCATTGGCCACCATAGGGTACGCCTCCTCACGGCATCCTCTACACATAGTGCTCAGGAGGGAGTGTCATACATTCACACCCGATGACACCCGAGCCTCAGTGGTCACAGCGACAGTAGGAGTATCATACCCCCTGTCATGCCACAAGACACCTCAACCTGTGGACCACAACCCTAGCCTTGAGATGACAGTCAAGGAGTGTCATACCTCTAAAACCCGATGCCCCTCAGGCTTAGGTATCTCCGCCCCCGACCTCAACCAAGGAGTCGCCCAGACCACCCAAGAATGTCGTCACATTCCCTAGTCTCGACGACACTGTCCCACACTATCTCATCCCAAAGAAACACGGCTTGCGACCATATTAAAGTTGAAATGACATTTTGTGTTTCATACAATAAGGATAGCTCATCTTTCCATGTGTGCTCCAACTAGATAACATCCTATATGTAGGAAAATCACTTATAGTCCAAAGCAAAGCAACCTTCATGTTGAAAGATTATCGTTTGTTTGCATCGTATATCTCAACCCTAGTGTCTCAAAGCCTTTTCAACTAGTCGACAAGAGGCCTCAAGTACACGTCAATGTATTTTTCAGGATGACTTGGACCAGGAATGAGCTAACAAAAATATGTATGGCTTTTTATTACATATAAAAGGAGGTAGATTATATAGTGTGATCATGACAGACCAACACATGTAATCTTTTCCGCTACCATGTGGATTGAATCTATTAGTAGAAAGATCAACAATGACATTACGGTTTTCAGCAGCAAATGAAGGGAAGGACTCCTTTAGGACTTGCCAACACTTGGTGTCAGAAGGATGCTCCATATCAGAGTTCTATGTATGATTTGCTTGTCATGTCATAAATTTTGCAGTCTCATTACAACAGTACAACCTCTTTAGTTTCAGTGCTAAAGGAAAATAATAAAGCACCTTCTGAGGTACATGTGTCTTTGAGTCACTTTTGTAATTGGGCTTGTGACATTCTGGACATTCTAATTTATCTTCGTGTTCCTTGTAGTACAAGATATGATGTTTTAAGCAAGCATCAATCTTCACCCCTACCAACCTCATCTTTCTCATCATCTTCTTCGTCTCATTGTAGTTCTTTGATAATTCATGATTCTCTAGCAGCATTTTCTTGATTTTACCTATCATAACATCAAAATAACTATTTGTTATGTTGTAGTCGATCTTCAAAGCCAATAACTCAAACACTACCGATAACTTTGTGTAATTTTTGCAACCTAGCCACAATGGCTCTTCTGCCTTTCTTAACAACTCATAAAATTCTTGAGATTTCCTATGTGGCTCTTCATCAGCTGACACATCAAATTCAGGACCTACCACGTCCATCATCAAGTCCACAATGGGATCCGTACTAATAGGAGCAACTTTTCCATGACTTTGAAAGGCCTCTCCATGTTGATACCAATACTTGTAATCTTCCAGAAATCCTTTCTTACATAAATATATTTCCACATCCCTTTTCGATTGTTTTTTCAATAATGTACATTTTTTACAAGGACATATAATCCTTTCATCCCTTTTACAATACCTGGACCTTGACTATAAGTAAATTCCACAAATTCTTGAACCCCATGTAGAAAATCCATACATACTTTTCCATCTACGACTCATGTATACATCCAATCATGATGAGAAGACATTTCTTTCTACAAAAGATAGAAATGATAATATGTCTAGATTAAAAAAAATGAAAATGATGAGAAATCAAGAAACAACTAAATCAAGACAATGTTGCCATGGCAAATGTCCTACCAAGTTTTATTTTATTCTCCTACAAATGTGCATATTCTACTATAGAAAATAAGTGTCATTTCAACCTAAAAAAACCCACTTGTATACTATATAATATTCCAAATAGAGATGTTCTCAATTAGAGCAATTCATGTTCAACATGCTAGAGAAGTGATAGCATTGTACTTATTAATTTCTTTAGACAAAGTCAATGAGAGAAAGATAATGAATATGTAGTTTGTTTTATTACTTGAGTACTATTTTACTTACTTATCTTATATTACTAAATAAAGTTTCAGTTGTTTCCTTGCTATGGTGCCTTTCTTAAGAGATATAGAAGAAATTAAATAATTCAAGTTATCTAGGTTGCTTGAATTTTAATTAGTCTTAGTCAAACAAAATGAAAATATTAAAGATCATACTTTAAGATGAAAAAACACTAACAAAGAAAGTAAAACGTTAACAAAGGGATTAGAATGCAAATTAACATAGAATGCAAATGCAGTCATTTAGCATAACTAAAGGACAAGCAACTGTTACAATGGTCTTTTAATTAGAAATAGATACTTTATATCACCTGGAAATAGAAATTTAGCATAATAACAACTTGATCTTGATAGCTCATCTTCTTCTTGTTCTTGTTGTGGTACTTATCCTAATCTTTCATTAATGAAATAATAATAGAATCTAAATGGAATCCAAATCAAAATTTGATATTCTTTGGATTCCAAGTGGGCAAGCAAAAAGAAGTATGTATATTGATCCTTCCAGTATTCTAAACCAAGTTGTAACAAATGATCTTGGTATACCTCCACTTCCCACAATGAAAACATTGTTTTCCCCTTTCAACCTTAGGCAGTTCTGGACATACTAGGCCCTTGCATTCGTGACAACCACTACCAATCTGTTTAATGTATATTACTCTTGCGATTCTTACTAGCTGTACATGATTTAATTCTTGACGAAAATAATGTAAGAACTTTAGTATCAGTAACATCTCCTTTGCTTAAAGGCGAACCATTTCAAACTCAAGACCAAAAGTGAGACCCCAAAAGGAGCTTATATACATGTTCGATCTCCTTCAACTCTAAAAAATTGTTGAATCAAATGGATGCTACCTGATTCTGACAAAACTCTATATCATTCATGTATAAATAAACTTCCATCCATTGATATCTTCTCATTGTGAATATCACAAATCTAGGAAAAGCCTTCCTTATTCAAATTTCAATGTTAATGGTCTTAATATTAACAAAAATAAAATACATGATATACTATGTATTAGATTAAAATGTAAAAGGACTTTCTTCATGATCTACCCTATAGCTCAAAACAAGAAATGTTTGTCTATAAATTACATTTTTTACAATTTTTTAGAAATTTACATAAATTACGCATTAGTTTTCTAAAAATTACTAAAGTTATAGTAGATCTTGCAAAAGCATGGTGAAATGAGACCTCAATGGAAGCTAATCCTAATTAAAACAAGACATGTGAATTGGCACATGCAAAATTGCAAATAAAGTCAATAGCTCATAATTTGGTACATAATCATATACTATTTTTTAACAAGTGTGTGAGCTTAAGTTGCTTCACAAAGAATTGAATATGTATTGGAAACTATTACATTTGATTGAATTTTCAAAACATAAACTTTGTAGGATCAAAATGAGAACCCAATTTTTTGGTTGATAAGATAAAAAGTATGGTCTTCAAATTTTCCATAGAACCTATTAGTTTTTCTGCTTCAGATTTTCCTTTCCTATTCATGTTTTGGTTTTTAAATGTTTTAAATGGCCAAGGTCTTGATTTATTGTAAAATATGAAAGAAATTTAGAAATAAGTTAAAGAATGACTATAAAAATAAAGAATGGAAATAGTACATGACATGATCTAGGAAAGCACTGTCACTTGATAATTGTGATCTATAGAGTATATGCTTTATTTTGTTTTCTTTTACCATCTTGATACGAGTTTTATTTATTCTTCCTGCCTTATTTCCCTTTCAAATGTTAAATAAAATCTCATGATAGACCTTGTCAATACTGTATATGGTAACTGAACAACAAACAAAATAGGTAGAGATATATCACTTGAATTGGGTGTCAAGCCTTTGGAATAAAGAAAATATAGTCTTTGCATTCAAAAATTTATAATGGATTAGTTTAGATGTTCAAACACAAGTTCAGATTGGTTGCCTTGACATCATTGAACTTGGTTAGCTTGCATCTAGAAGATCCAGAGGGTATTGCTAAAAGGCATGATGAAGTCTCTCCAAAGAGAAGTTTAGCCCTTGTAATACCCTGAAAATCAGATAAACAATGACAATGTGTGTGTGGATTCAACATATCATCCCAGGAGACTGTCCATTCGATATCATCCTGATAAAAATCCTAATCCAGGTTGAAAGATATAATTGTCTTCTTTGTATCATCAAATTTGGCATTCAGTTACATTACTAAAGTCCTTTCTTTTAACATATGTGGTTGTAGACACCCCAATTTTGAGCTCATTTGGCAGCAGGCTCCTCCAGTTGATGCTCTGGTCGCGACCACCAAAATCCTAGTCCACGTAGGTCCCAATCAGACCCACACTAGC
>JAMKQA010069827.1:0-14920 GCA_024699735.1 Posidonia australis | reverse complement strand
GACATCTCTAGAGGTCTCACTACCTCGTCGGCAAGTCCTGGTTCTATTGTGGTTCCTACAATTTCCATCAATCTCTTTAAAATCATATGCAATTTCTCGTTTCAAAACATTTATCAAAACCATTTTCCATTCATAAAACTCTTTCTAAATCACATTCATTATGCATCAAATCATTACCAGTGGTCGTTAAACCCACACATTCTTTCATGGTCTTTGTACCATGCAATCACCCCTCACACGGGTCCATATTCATACACATAAACCATGTTTCAATATCTCATGGAAAACATCATTAAAAACAACACAATTGCATGCATCCTCTTACAAGTCATTTCCATGCATTTAATACATTTATCATGTATTTATCCATATTAATCATCATTTTTCCAAACATTTCTCAAAATACCTCAGGGTTCCGATTCGGCATACCGAGTCCTGTTTCGGTATGTCAAAATCCCCTGATTCGGCATACCGAAGGGGTGATTCGGCATACCGAAGGGGGGCTTCAGTATACCGAAATCCCTTGATTCGGTATACCAAAGAATTTTAGTATTCCGAATCCCTGACAAGTTTATCAGTCCCCTGTCAAATCGGTCTACCGAACTTCTCTAGTCGTCCGAATCCACGACGTAGGGTACCGCCTGGGAGTAATTCGACATACCATTTTCTGCTGTTGCAGAAAACTCTCAGGTCACCACCACCCTTTTCTCCCCAAGGTGGGAGTAAGGATTGGACCCCTCAAACATGTCACAAAAATTACCAATAAAACATGGAGTGTAGACCTCCAAGTCTACTTCAAAACCCCTCAAACCGATCATAAAACCACTAAGCATGCTGTTCTAACAAAAATCACAAAGGCATCAAGCCCAAACACAAACACTGTAGCATGCATCAAGAATACCCACGAAAATCTTACAAAACACCCGTGAATCAACATGATATCAACATAACCACATTATTCTTCTCATTCCCAACATTGTCCTCATTTTTGCATGATTTTAACATCATTATCCTAGATTTTTCCTTTAAACCCAACATGCCTCAACTGAGGAAAAAAACGGAAGAAGGAACGCGTAACTGGCACCGGTGAGCTCCATGTGTGCTCGACGTGCTCCAGCGAGGCTTGATGCAAGCTCTCCTCAGCTCACACAACCTCCTCTGGGCACGAAGTTCCTCTAGCATGCAACTCACCCTGGTCTCTCCTTTCCATGGCTTGCCGTTCCTCAACACAGCCACTACGCCTCCTCTTACCACCCTCGGCGCGCCTGCCATCCCAGAATCCCGCCGGCATCCACCAGCTAGGCGTAGCTCTGGACAGAGGGGACGGAACGAACAACCTTCTCACCTGCTAGGCTTCACGAGATGGGGAGAAGAGGATGCGGGTCACGGGTAGCTCAAGTCACGTGGGGGTTGGGCTCCTTTGACCAGGTCCAATCTCAAATGGGTCTCACCCCCAAACTTGGGTCCCAATAGCACAAACAGACCCATAAGCCAAGGAGCCACCCCGCAAGGGTGAACCAAGAGCACAAAACACAGGGAGAGACCACAACAACACACACACTCTGGATTTACCATTAATAAACCACACACCTATAATTAAAAGAAATTTCATGGTTTATATTAAATGGAAAAGCCAGACACAGATGTTACAATATGTATTAACAGTATTTATTCTCAAAAATCACTGAAAATAGGCAATTTCTAATTATTGAGTATTGTAGCTCGTGCTAGCCATTCGTGTCGATCACTCACGTTGGCTAACTATGCCCTATAAATTCGCAAACTAGTTGTGCTCTAGACTCATGTTGGAAGGCTTCACCAACCATTCACGCTATGAGTTTTATAGAACATTCAGAAAAACAAAGCATGCGAACCCATCACTGAAAACCTCAGATATTCCTTATAAAATTTATGAAAACATAATCGATTCATCCAGGGCATACATTTTGTCATTCTTTTTTTTTTGGGCAAAGGAAAATGTAACCTTTATTAGAAATTAATCGGTTATAAGCACGAAGGCTACAAAATTGATTTAGGTGCTATACAAGCATGAAGGCTACAAAAACGATTTAGGTAGCACCTAAATCAAGGAGTACTCTAAGGAACAGGCTCCCCAATTATTCACAAATAATAAACCTAATGCAAAAAATTACAAAAAACAAGCTCTAGGCTGACCTATGTGCAGAGAACACATAGCCAAAATACCATCCATCTCAAATCCCAAAAATCTGACCCTTTCGAGAAAAAAGAGAAAGGAGGAGGAGGGTATTCGAGCACTCTCAACCAAAGTAACAACAAAAAAATAGTAGAACATCACCCAACTAAACCCATGCATCTCTTCATTAACATTTTGTCATTCTCATGCATCGCTTCATTAACATCTCAATAAACTCATGCATTTTTCCATTTATCAACAAAAATCTCAATAACTCACGTCAATCTTCGAAAATTCATAAAACCCGACATAACAGGAATTCCTCATGTATTTCATGCATGCCATACTAATCTACCCATGTTAATCCATTTTTAAGCATGCCATTAAGGTACAGTTTGGGAGTTCACCGGTGATTTGCACTTTTCCGCGAGCTCCAGTGATCTTCGGCGAGTTCCTTTGGTGTCTACACCCCCTCGACGATTCGGCTTGCACCAGTGACGAACTCTAGCAGTGACACCTTTGGCGAAGCTCCTCCCATCCTCCCTCACCTCTCATAGTCTCTCCCACTCTCTGCTCTCTCCCAACTCTTCCTTTGATTTCCCAACGTAGGATGGTCATGGGTTTTAAACACCCACGCAACATCCTGGTAAAAACGTGGCTCGGCTCAACATGGTAGACAAGCGACCTACAGGGGAGGAAATGGGCACATAGTAAGTCAAGCGGTGTTCACTGTTTTTCTAACATTTCACTGTTCAGACTGCACATTAGCAATTCGTGCCGCAAATACTTGTTGGTCCTTTATGCCTACAATACTCACCTACTCGGTCTACCTAATCTTCGCGCCTACAGTACCCACCTACTAGGTTCGCCTAACCCTTACTAGACTGCACCAGAGAGGAAACAAGAGCCCAACTTCAGCACAAACAATCACAAGAAATCATATTCCAGAGCACAAACATTGATATTTAATCTCATTATCAAAATACATTGTCTCTAGTACAACCCTGGATGTTACAATCAGGTAACATCAACTCCTATGTGCTTGATTGTTACCTCTAGTGGAAGTTCTAGAACCTCTATTATTATTTGACTTGTGATTCTCTTAATTGGTATTTGGAACTTCATATGGAATTTCACGAGTACTTGACTACTGTACCTTTCTGTTTCATACTCACATCTTTGTACAAAAAATGTGATTCAACATTACTAGATTGTAACAAGGTTATGATACATTGAAAGCCTTCATCTTGTACTTCATTTTGTCTTTGCATGCACTAGCATACCAAACAAGAAATACAAAAGATGTATACACAAGGACACATTATGAGTCATTGGTACTTTTTATTTTTCTGTCATACTTGTAGAAAGTTAGTTGCATATACTACTTGACATATATGCCTTCCACTTTTTATGTCTAGGAGCATGATGGCTATCCATCCGGATCAATGATTGACTTTGCATGTAATCAAGATGGCTCCCCAATCTTAGTTGTTAGTAATCTGGCAGTCCATACAAAGGTCGTGTGCTATAATTTAACTTTTTTAGGTTGTTGATCATATTTTCCCATAATTTCTTTTAAGATTTTAGATACTTTACCATTCCATTTTCTTTGAAGCTGTCTCGATGTTTTTATATACGAGTATAACCAAGTCTTGCTGTGCAGAATCTATTAGCAAATCCTAAATGCTCATTGCTTGTTGCAAAGGATCCTGGACTGATCTTGTGATCACTTTATATGGAAATGCTATTTCTGTATGTTCGTGATTACATTATATGTTATGTTTTCTTAATCTATTTCACTAATGAAATGTTTTTCATGTTAACAAATTGTTTGCCATCTTGATATAGAGTCCATGATAGTTTACAGCCATCTAATAGTCCAACAAAGAAGCTTCATTGGTGAACAATCTTCTTCCTTGATAATTCCTTCTCACTCCATTAATAAGCTTTTGAGCTTTACTAAATTGAACTTCTTGCATCCATCAGCAGCTGCTTCAATGTCTTTGTTAGACATCTCCTCCAAGAAATCAATTTAAACATTAATATACTTATCAAAGTTGTGAGGAGAATTAACAGGGGAATAGAGATCATTTTTTAAATTAGAAGCAAAGATCTTGATCTTTGTCTCTCTCCTGAATTTTGTGTTCTAGTCGTTGATAGAAACTAAATTCATTGCCATGATGAACCTCTTCCATTAAACCATCACCATTCATGATTTGCACCACTACATACAAGTATGCAGCCTTCAAAGTTGCTTCAGGCCCACCAGACTCTAGGACACCTCGAAACTGAAAAGAAGCATAGGACCAAACATGGAAGTTTCCTCCTCTGCAAGATAATGTACCTCCTACGCCATGTGAGCATGATCATCCACTCAACAACTTTATGATTGACACCTTACTATGTGAGTGAATTCTAGTTTTTTCTTAATTTTAGTGCAAGGATTTTAATGGAAAAATATATTATTGTATTTCATATAAATATGCAACAACAACAACAACCATAACCACACCTAATCCCACCATGTGGGGTCAGTAACAAATTACCATGTGGTGAACAATGTATAACTAAGCTTAACAAAGAACATGGAAAAATAGTTGATTTTATTCCCTTGACAACCTTTAGCTATGTATGTTGATGCTCTATCCCTTGATAATAATACTTACCTTTTTAAACCTCAAGCATTACGCTATTTTGGTATGAAGAATATGATGTACTGATTTATCTCTTAGTTTTTGTACTTTGATTTTGGGGAATTCTGTTAGCCTTATTCCATTTCTCCACTATATGGTTTCTCATTTAGTTTTGGAACTAACAGTTCGTTAATTTCTACTTACAATTTCAAACTATGGTGACTTTGTTTCCAAGAATTTTATCTAGAGCATATTTGTAGGCTTCCCATTTTCGCATTTCCTAGAATTCATATAGGATAGAAACCCTTGAGATGTCCCAGATCACATGGCTAAGGAGTTCTAACCTTCTTTTAAATTTTCTCATGGAATTTTTATGTTTTTCTGGGTTTTCAATGCATCTCTGTGGAATAAAATAAAAGACAGGGAGATAATCTATAAAAGACCAACATGTTGTCATCGCGAGAAGCGACGATACTAGATGCCAATTCAGGAGGCGACATACTTATCGCCACTATGATAGGCGACTAGTATTTCATGTGTCACTAAAATGAGCGACAGGTACCCTGACATACTCTCTCTAAATAATGTCATTCTGGGCCGCAATATCATATATGAGATATTTATAAATGTTATCATGATTTTTCCCATAATTATTATAATTTCTATAATTTTCCAATATTTAAATACCTATGCATATCATATAAATCATTATAAATGCCAAATAATTCTAGAAAATTATTGAAATTAGGATGACTTCATAATTATGATCACTTATCTTATGTTTACCAAAAATGAGATTTTATGATATGTTATCACATTTTAATGTTATAGCTTATATTTAATTCATGATAATGCTAAAAAATAAAGATAAAATCCAAGTGATTGCCAATCTATTTTAAATCAAATACATCATTGATCTTAATTGAATTTTCTCGTAATTATTAAAGATTTGAATTTCAAATCCAATTTACTTAACATTTTAAGTGGATTTTGAATTTTGAAATTAATTTAAAATATCTTCAATTACAAGTATGATTTTTCAGAATTGATTTGATCAATATTTGATAATAGATTCGTAATAGATATTTTTTGATCTTAATTTTTTGAAAAATTCCTTTTTGGTAACTCAACGCCATTAGTACTGACAACTAGCTTACGTGGCAGATTTCATTGCCTTTTGAGTGCTGATTCACCACGTAAAGCCAAAATTGGAATTTCAAGACTCATCGCTTGTCCTGGTGGTGACTTGAAGATTTTGTCGCCAATCCCATAGGCAACGAGATTATATCTCGATTTCTGCCATTTTAAGAGCATTTCATCCTAACCCTTGATCTATTTCTCGTCTTTGACGAGATCCCCATCCCCCAAACTCTATAAATAGGCCCCTTAGGTCAAGAGTTTAAGGGGAGGCACTTCAAAAATTCTAAAGAGCCACTTTGCAAACCCAAGGAGAGAATTTTGAGAGAGAGAGAGAGCTTCCAGCCGTCTCTTCCATATCCATCTCCCATATGATATCTTAGATTCCAGAAAACATCTCCTGTCCAAGCCAAAGCACACCTCTGGAGCTTTGTAAACTAGCCTCTACTTCCTCATCCACTCCACAGCGTACGAGGGTGAAGGGAGAATCTTCCAACTATTGCATTTTTCTTTTAACATAAATCGATTCCATGTTATTAATATAGCCCATGATGTATGCATGCGGGGACAACCCCTTGGTTAGTATTAATCTAATTATTCATGTTGTTTATTTCTTTTTCTGATTTTATTTAATACACCTAGTCTAATTGGCATTTTTTTTTCTTGTTTGTTTTGAAGGGAAGGAATACTACATCGCACAAGGACGTTGTTGGATGACACCCTGCCATCAATCTAGTGAATCGAGAACCCGTATCAATAAATCAACCCATCGCCCATAGGTATCTTGTTAGCCGACAAAGTCGAATCAATAAGTGGTGATCACATAGGTCATTGAAGTACGTGGAGCAACGACGACCTTCATCAACACTCCCAAAAACCCATCCATAGTATCTACTTATCCAAATGGTAATTAAAGTCATCCAAATAGTAAATTATATTGTATACAACATTTACCAATTTTTGTGTTATGTTCAAAATTTTCTTCATAAACTTTTCATGCACTTCTGGTACATGCATTCTTGTGGTATCAATAAATTATTTAGTGGAAAATCTTTTTGTACTCTAGGTTTAATGGAAGAATTATCTATAATCAATACTTTGTAGGTGCAAATTAAGTTTTTTGTCTCCTTACACTGTATTTACATGAATTCTATAAACTTGATGATAAATGACATTAGTTTACATAATTTGAAATTTTGTCTAATAAGCTATTAAGCTTACACTTTTCAAACTTAGGATGTGTTGATGTATAAATAATGTAATTATGCAGGATAGAGAGGAAGTTTGGCATATTTAGCAAATTAGACGCCTATTCCTGTTCCTTTGTGACAAATGTGTATAATGAAGGTAATCTGTTAAGCTTAGTTACACACTGTTCACCCCATGGATCTCATGTTTCGGGTATTGCTGTTGCTTTTCACTTGAAGGTATTCTTATCTTTCTTTGGTCACTGTTTTGTATGAAGATTGCCTATTCATTTCTAACATTGACATCTCTTAAAAGGAATTTTTGCTAAATGGAGTTGCTCATGGAGCCCAATTAATTTATTGCAAGATTGGAGACTTCTACTTAGGTTTGACGGAAACTAGAACTAGATTAACTAGAGCATTGACTATTGCAGTGGTTAAAATATGTCCACTGGTATGTGTCAAAAGCACAAGATGTTGGCCAGCAATTGCTAATTGATCTTGACATTTACTTTTCAAGGAATCCTTTATCAGTGGTTGTACTTTCATTTTGTTATGCATCAACTCAGTGCTACAAATAATTTTGACTTTTTCCTGAAATAATTATAATTTTCAATCTTTTTTGCAAAAGGAAAGGGTTTTCTTTATATAAGAAAAGCAAAAGAACCATATTTCTACTTGTTCACTTTTGTTGTCTTCTGTAAATGGATAATTTTGATGTGCATTATTAGTACTAACATATTGTAACACACAACCTGATTATCCTTTTAATGTAAAATCATTAAATTATTGTTATAATTTTATGAACGGTTTATTTAATGGATAATCAGATATTTCTGGTGTTTGTGGTGGTTTGCTGGCTTTTTGTGCACCTATTTGTGCTTGTGGGACCTATTTGGAATCCAGTCAAACCAAGCACAATTGCCTTGATTTACGTGCTCATCCTTGTCCTTCCTACTCCTTTCTTTTTTCTTTTCCTCTCATTCCCCCTCCCTACCTTGTCTTCACCTGAGTCTCTTCTTCCTCACCCCACTCGTGTCCACCATTCTACCCATCCCGCCCCCTCCACCAGCTTGGCGAAAGCAACTAGGCATCAACGAGATTTGTGGATGGTAGGTGGAGGTGGCGTTAAGAGGAGGAGGTGGAGATACTGCGGAGAGCCACAGGAAGAGAGGAAACTAGTGGGAGAAGGGCTGAGTTGAGGGAAAGAGGGCTAAGCCGAGGAGGAGGAGGAGAGTCCCTGAGGGCCTGAGGTGCTTCGTCGTGTGGAGGGCCACTGGAGCTTGCCAAATTTCGGCCAAGTACGCTTCCATTCCTCCTTCTTTCTTTTCTCTATTTGGGGTAGGGATTAAAAATACCTAAAAGCATGCTAAATTCATGGGAAAATATGGAATGGGAGGGGGAATGAGTGATTTACATGTTTAGGATGAGATCATGAAATTTTATGGGATTTTAATGGGGTTTTTGGCATGATTTTTGTGGGTTATGCAATATGGCTTAAATCTGAGCTTCATGCTTATATGATTTATTTCTAAGAAGCATGCTTAATGAAATGTGAAATGGTTTGAGGAGTTTTGAAGTAGACTTGAGAGTCTACACCCCAAATTAATTTCATAATTTTTATGTGTGTTTGTGTGGGTGATTTGGCCTATTAAATGATGGAGTTCAGAAACAGGGTTTCTGAACTCGAGGTGTAGGGGCTCATGCGCGTGCCATATGCGCAGCTTGGGCAGGGACTTCTAGAGCCTATTTCCTATGGTTTTGTGAAGTAAAACCCATTTTTAAATGTGATTATGCATGAAAATCTGAGTTGCATGATTAAATGGAGATTTCCTGAGATTTTATGAGAAATATCATGTTATAATGTGAATAAAATGGATTTTTATGAATTAAATGGAAACCCATGTGTTTAATCATGTTCTGGCTATCCAAAAATGTTTATGCTATCGCCTAAATATGGTTTGCCATGATTTGTGGATTTTTTGGTGTTTATGGTATATTTTTAGGGGCAAAGAATGCCTACCCTGTCTTTTGGAAAAACTGCTAGTGCCTGGTGCACATATGATATGTGCGTAGGTCATGCGTGGGTTGGCCAGGAAATTTTCCTGGCATTTTCAATGATTTTTGGATTAATAAATCCTGATTTAATATGAAAATTGATGCATGTATTGTGGTTTTGCGCATGAGACCCGATAATGATGAAAGTGAATGAATTTGAGATGATTTTGAATAAAGAAATAGAGTTCCTGAAATGAAAAAGTTTTGAAAAGTGATTTTGAGGAAAAAACCGCATGTTTTGAAAATAATTTCGATATGGTTTAGATCTACGAGTTTGGGGTGTCAACAATATGGTATGGAGCCAATTGTCAGGCATGAACGTGGTTTCTGAGTTTAGGACAGTCGTGAGAGGCTAGAATATCCCACTTGTGACGGTGTAGGCTAGGCCTAGGGATTTGAGACCAAAATGTCTGGGTCACCGACGGTGTAGGCTAAGCCTGGATACATGAACCTAGGTGTTATGGTCACCGATGGGACGTCCGGAAGACATTTATCCTTATGCCTTTGGAAAATGAAATGTTGAGGCCTGATGGTCGAGGTGGTGTTATCCCACACAAGGAGTTTCACTACAACAGTACAGTGCGATAGGGGAAATGATGTTCTCGTCGACTGCTTGTGTGCCCGATTACCTCTGATCAAGGTAACACTATTGAAAAATGGATATGAATGTGGTTTTGACCTAGAATTAGACTTGATGTTTTGGCTTGAGGTTTTAGCTGGATTCTAGTAGAAAATGATAATTGTGATTTAACCCAATTACCAAGCATTGTATGGTTTTGTTTTGAGCCTTGTGTTTTTGACTAGATCTGGTTAAGACTATGGAATTCTCGAAATTCATGAATGATTTGAAAATGCATGAGATTTAGGAAAAATGAAAATGATTAAAAAGGCATGGTTTTGGAAATGATTTCCCATTGTTTTGTGTTCAGGATTTGTGGTTTTCTCGAGGTTTGTGAAAAGATTTTGTAAAGATAGAAAGTTAGAGTTTTCATGTGGTTTTTACGGTTGAACGTATACTGGATGACTTAGATGTCACTCACGTGTGTTTATTTGCTTGTATGTTTTCAGGTGCGTAGCTGAGGTGCAATCTGATCACTAGTGCTTGAGTTTTAAGCCACTAGCCGCACACCGTTTCTAGGTAGGTTTTCCCCATTTTTTTTTAATTATTGTTAATTATTATAATTAGGGGATTGATGCTATTTAGGAGGCATCCCGTATTTGGGGCATTACAGAGCGGTATCAGAGCCTTGGTTCACTAAGGTGCACCGACTTGGTAGGTGTCTGGCATAATGGCTCAGTGGGACTACACGAGTAGATAGCTACACTTGATTTTGTTTGTTTGTTTACCTGTTTGTGTTTGGTAGGAAGATGAGGAGAGGTCATGGTCGTGGTAGGACCCTTGTGCCCAACTCAGGTGTTGAGGAGGACAGTGCTTGGAGGGGCATGCAGTAGGAGTTTGGCGAGATGATGCAGGGCATCGTCCAGTCCTTTAGTAGCAACAACGATGAGGCAAAAGGCGACCCGTGGGTCAAGTAATTTCACCAGCTAGGTGCGTCGACTTTGGATGGGTGCAGCACACCAGAGGAGTGTGAGGCTTGGTTCCAGGAGGTGGAAAAGATCCTAGAGGGGATCAAGTGTCCAGCAGAGAAGTAGGTCTAGATAGCAGCCTTTCAGCTTAAAGGCATTGTAGATCCGTGGTGGAGGGCTATGCATTGCACTAAGTTTCAGAATGTGGACCTATTGATGATCTTATGGGAGGAATTTTAGGAGGTGTTCTATGAGAAGTTCTTCCTCGAGCATGAGATGGACAAGCTGGATAGAGATTTCAGAAACCTGAAGCAAGGGAGTTTGTTTGTGGCTGAGTATGAGGCAGCCTACCTTCGATTGGAGTAGTTTTCTCAGGTTGTTGTCACTAAGAAGACCAGATCCAAAAAATTTGTGGAGAGACTCAATCCAGCACTTAAATCGAGAGTGATTGGGTTTTGATGTCAAACTCTGATGGATGCAATTGAGCTTGCCAACCACTACAAGGATGAACATTGTCTGTTCCAAGAAGAGTACCGCAATAAGGACAAAGGGAAGAAGTTCACCTCGAGACATTTTGTCTCTAGAGCGTCGAGTTCAGGGAGTTCCAGGAGCTCTGGGAAGAAGAGGAAAGAGCAGTCTTCTACTAGTAGAGAGGAAATTGTTGGATTTAGCCAACTTGGGTCGAGCAGTAGCCCAAGAGGACCTTACCACGTATGTGGTAAGAAGGGGCACATAGCAGCACAATGTTGACACCTACAGAAGAAGAACATGGAGGACATGGTTTGCTACAACTGTAGGAAGCCTGGACATTTTCAAAAGGACTGTCCTAATCTGCCAAAGCCAGCTGAGAATGTACCTCACTAGCCTACCAAGGGTAGAGTATTTACCATTGCTGCCCCAGATGTTGGTCTATTAGGAGATGTTGTGGATGGTGAGATTTAGTGTGGCCTTGTAATTTGAATCCTATCTTGTGTTATGGATCCTATGTAATATCAACACTATATTCTGTATTAATGACTATGATTATGGTTATGGTTTGGATTTGTTGATGTTAGGATCTTTCCTTGTGGCTGATCGAATGGCCAGATTCTTATTTGACTCTAGAAGTTCGTTCTCATTTTTCTTCGAGTGGTTTGCAGCTGAGATCGAGACCAGGCCAGCTAGGTTGGCATTCCACCTGGATATAGTCACTCCATTAGGAGAGTACAGTCTGGCGTGGAGATATTTGTGACCAGTAGATATTCAGCTAAGAGACAGGAACTTGTAGGTCAACCTGATTCTGATGAACATGTAGGATTATGATGTCATCCTAGGGATGGATTGGTTGACACAACATTCAACCATGATTGATTGTGCCAAGAGAAGAGTTCTGACAGAGTATCCAGGCCAAGGCTAGTGCATTGTGTAAGGTACCAGACCAGGCGAGCCCAGGAAAGTGATATCAGCAATCAAGGCCTACCGTTAGTTGGCGAAGAGCTATGTGGACTACTTGGCCCATGTAATTGTTTCTACTTCACCTGTGTTTGGAGTTCAAGATTTTCCAGTAGTTCAGGAGTATCCGGATGTATTCTCAAAGGAGTTGCTTGGTATACCACCACACAGGGAAGTAGAATTTGTGATTAATTTGGTGCCAGGATCAAGTCCTGTTTCAAAGGCTTCATATAGAATGACACCCATTGAGTTGAGAGAGCTCTGGAATCAACTACTGGAATTTATGGATAAGGGATTTATTCGTCCTAGTGTATCACCTTAGGTAGCATCGGTGCTGTTCGTCAAAAAGAAGGACGGTTCACTTCGACTATGCATTGACTACCGGATCATGAACTAGATCACTGTCAAAAACAAGTACCCACTGCCTAGGATTGATGATTTGTTTGATCAGCTGTAGGGAGCATCTGTGTTTTCCAAGATAGTCTTAAGATCCAAGTATCATCAGTTGCCTATCAGGGAGCCAAATGTGCAGAAGACAACCTTCCGTACCCATGATGGACATTATGAGTTTCTAGTGATGCCATTTAGGTTGACAAATGCATCGACTGCCTTCATGGACTTGATGAATAGGGTATTCAGGCCTTATTTGGACCAATTTGTGGTCATCTTATTTGGACATTATGAGTTTTGGTATATTCTCCAAATATTCAGACCCACCAGAAGCACTTGAGGATAGTGTTGGAGACATTAAGGCGGCATCAATTTTATGCCTAGTTTTCCAAGTGCGAGTTTTGACTAGAAGAGGTAACTTTCCTTAGTCATATCATCTCAGGAGAAAGTATCAAGGTGGATCCAGCCAAGGTGGAGGTAGCTAGCAATCAGACCAGACCAAAGATTGTGACAGAGATCAAGAGTTTTCTTGATTTAGTAGGATATTATCGGAGATTTATTTAGGATTTCTCCAAAATTGTTGCACCTATGACCAGATTGACTAGAAAGGATATGCACTTTGCCTGGGATTGGCAGTGTGAGGAGAGCTTCAATGAGTTAAAGGCTCATTTGGTTTTAGCCCTAGTTTTGACCTTATCATCAGGGAGTGACGGTTTCACAGTCTACAATGATGCATGTGGGACCGACTTGGGGTGTTTTCTGAAGCAACATGGTAGGGTGGTAGCATATGCCTCGCACTAGTTGAAAGATCATGAGATGAATTATCCCAACCATGATTTAGAGATGGCAGCTGTTGTGTTCACCTTGAAGATTTGGAGGCATTATCTGTATGGTGAGCAGTTTGAGGTGTATACAGATCACAAGAGCTTGAAGTATATCTTCATACAAAAGTATCTGAAACTGAGACAAAGGCGCTGGGTGGAGTATCTCAAGGAATATGATTTCAACTTGTCATACCACCTAGGGAAATCAAATGTGGTTGTTGATTCTCTGAGTTGATGCACTCATGTCATGGTCAACTTGATGATCAAAGAATGGAGATTGCTGGAGGGACTGATAGAGTGTAGACCTTGGAGACAGTCTTAGGGAGCTGCCAGAGTCTTGTTAGCTAACTTGTCTATTCGCCCAAGGATGATTGAGGCAATTGTTGCTGCTCAACAGTATGATTCTTTTGTGTCAGAGATCTAGAGGAAGCTAGAGGCTAGAAATGCACTACACTTCTCAGTTGGAGTAGACAATGGGTTGAGACATGACTTAAGGTTGTATGTGCCTCGAGTGGAAGAGATCAAGAACAACCTACTTGATGAAGCCCATCTCTCCAGATATACTATTCATCCAAGAAGCACCAAGATATATAAGGATCTGAAAAGAAACTTCTGGTGGCCTGGAATGAAGAGAGAAATTATTGAGTATGTGGCCAAGTGTACAACCTACCAAATGGTGAAGATTGAGCACCAAAAGTTCGGAGGAACTCTACAACTTCTGGACATCCTAGTGTGGAAGTGGGAGAATATGCCGATGGACTTTGTTACTAGATTGCCCAGGACAAGGAGGAAGAATGATACTATTTGGGTGATTGTGGATCACCTCACGAAGTCAACACATTTCTTGCCTATGAGGGTAAATCTTCCCTTAACTAGACTGGTAGAGTTGTATGTAGCTAAGATTGTCTGGCTACATGGTGTTCTAGTGTCTATAGTGTTTGATAGAGACACACAGTTCACTTCAAGGTTTTAGGGAGCACCGTAGGAGACATTCGGCATAGTGTTAAATTTCAGTACAACCTTTCACCCCTAGACAGATGGCCAGACTGAGGAGATCATACAAACACTAGAGGACATGCTACGGGCCTGCACTCTGGATTTTTCTGGTAATTGGAGGGAGCATCTTCCTTTGATAGAGTTTGCATACAATAACAATTACCATGCTAGCATTGGGATGACGCCTTTCGAGGTGTGTAGACACCCCGATTTTGAGGTGTCCCAGAGATGAGTGTCCGCATGTTGCTTTGGATGTGATCAACCAAACCCCAAACCCATTAGCCATTTAAAAGCCCAATTAGTGAAACCTGTGAACTGGGTTGGCGCACCAACCAGGCGCACATAGTAGCCACACATCACTGGCACACCTACCAGGCGCCCAGCCGTTACCAGACTGCGGCTACTAGCTTTTCATCTTCCGGCTGTTACCTTTGCAAACGAATGTGCCAAGGAATATTCGAGGCTCTTCGTTTGCAAGGCCCTCCATCTTCCATGAGTTACCCCTTTGATGGATCCCTATAAATAGAGGTCCATAGACCCCTTTGAGAGCACCTTTTGCTGGGAGAGAAATCCTGTGCTGAA
>JAMKQA010069826.1:0-14199 GCA_024699735.1 Posidonia australis | reverse complement strand
ATCCTTTGTACAATTTGCTATTGGTAAACAATGTCTTTTTTCTGCAAAATTTGATGACTGAACTGCAAACATTAAGAAGGAAAAAACCGTAAATGGCAAAATACAAACTCCTACAAATAATTGTAGAAACTAATTCCATAATAGTGCAAATTAAATTAGAAGGGATACACAATTAAGAAAAAAGATGCATTCTGAAATTAAAATGAGTTGGGAAGTAAATACATGGTGAATTTATATGTTACTTCAACAATCTTTGGTTGCTATGTTTCATATCAGCATAAAAAAAATGTGTGCATTTGACCACCACATCGCTTAATATCAGCATAAAAAAAACACAGAGTCGCACCAACAATAAAAAAAATCAAGCAAACCATTTTTTCCCAGACCAGAATGGAGAATTTCCACTCCTCTGCTTCATCTCCGTTGACAATATCAGCAAAAGAAAGTAAGATTATTCAAAGAGTGATTCAAGCTCCCCTTCTGTCATACAACCCGTCAAACCCCCATGCTTTATCAAACCCCAACAATGTTTTCTACTACTTCCTCATATCACACGTCACCCCTTACCGAAGTCCTAAACCTTAAACCAATCAATTCAACTGCAAATTGGAGAAACAATGAATTTTTCCGTATCCATTCAGACCAATCATCTGTCTATCTCTCAGCTTCCAATAAAAAGAAATGAACACAGTCATCTAAGATCAAAGGAGACACTAGGGAGCATTTGACACACACACTCAGTGACGGTTGACCAGCCATGATCAAGGACACACACACACAGATGTTTACTGTCCATGACATTTGACCTTGAGGCCACGGGTTCAAGGCATGGAAACACCCCCTCCGCAGCCGCAGACGGCAAGATCGACTGTCTCTGTAGCCGCAGACGGCGAGATCGAGGAGGGAGAGGGCTGAGGGGACCTCCGGGCTCGACTCTGTCTCCGCAGCCGCAGACGACGAGATCGACTGTCTCCGCAGCTGCAGACGGCGAGATGGAGGAGGGAGAGGGCTGAGGGGACCTCCGGGCTTGACTCTGTCTCCGCAACCGCAGACGACGAGATCGACTGTCTCCGCAGCCACAGACGGCGAGAGGTGGAGGGATAGGGGTTGTGGTCTTGGGGAATGGCGGAATGCGGACTGCGGAGGGAGGCGGAGTGTTAGGGATTAGGTTTAGGAATTAGGGCACACAGCTGTACGCCATATACATATATATAGTTAGTGTTACTTATATATATATATATATATACATATATATATATTAGCGGGTCCACGAGTCTGGGTTTTCTTAGACCTAGACCCGACCCAATAAGTGAGCGGGTTTAACGGGTTCGGGTCCACGGGTCTGAAAATCAAGACCCAGACCCAGACCCAGCGGGTCCAGACCCACGGGTCTGGGTCTAGACCCGACCCATTGCCGCCCCTAGGTCCAAGGTTTGATTCCCTAGATGGCCCAAGTACCGAGGACGTTGAGAGAGCATATCATGTGTTTGTCCTAGTGTGGACCTTTGGAGGGTTCTTAGAGTAAGAACCCAGGGTGGGGGGCTCCTACATAGGCTGGTCCTACTACGACAGCGCAGTGTGCTTCAGCAATTGCTTGCAAGCAAGTTGAAAGCTTGTAGCCAGAGCAACATGACTAGTTTTGCATTGTGTGTGTGAGTTGCAATTGTGGTTTTCAAAGCACTAATTCAGGTTTTCAAGCTTTGGTCTAAAGAAGAACATGATTTTCGAGATGCGATTTTGTGCTAGTTTTTGAACTTGGTTTAGTGTAGGGTAGCCATTCCAAATGTACATAAAGAGATTTCAAAGATTCACGTGTTTTAAAAGAAAAGGAGAAAATGATTTTGAAATACATATTTCAAAAACTTTATGCTTGTCTGCAATAAAGTTTTGTAGGTTTTGTTGCCTTTATAGGTTTCAAACTTGATGCCACTAAGAAAGGTAGTTGTATGGCCTTGGGAGCTTAGTGCCAACAGCTCCACTTTTGGTAGTTGATAGGTGTGTGCTGAGTGTTTAGTGTAGCTTTCAAACTTGATGCCACTATTAGATACATTCATGTGTGTTTTTGGTGAATTTCTTGTAGGTGTAGATATTAGAGATGCAGTCTGTGGATGGACTTTTGGGGGTGTTGTAGAATCATCGTCGTCACTACTAACTTTGATGATCCTTTGTAATCGCCACTTGTCTTTAACTATGCCACCTGACAAGATGCCTATGGGAGATGGGTTGATTTATTGATGCGAGTTTTCGGTTCACAGGATCGATGGCAGAGTGTCATTCAACAGCATCCTCATGCGATGTAGTATTCCTTCCCTTCAAAATAAATAAGAAAAACAAATACGAATTAGACTAGGTGTAGTAAATAGAATCTCAAAAAGAAATAAACAACAAGAATAACTAGATTAATACTAACTGAGGGGTTGTCCCCGCACACATATGTCATGGGCTATATTAATAACATACAATGGATTTATGTTAATGAAAATGCAATAAGAAAAATACTCCATTTCACCTTCTTGCGCTTTAGAGTGGATGAAGGAGGTGGAGGCCAGTCAGACGGAGCTCTGGAGACACACTATGGCTTTGAAAAAGGCTGGATCTTTAGGATCTGAGCTTCTGGGGGAAAAAACGTGGAGGAGGGGGCTATGGCTATCTCTCACAAGATCACTCTAGGTTTTTTACTGGTTCCTTAGGGTTTAAAGTGTGCCTCTCAGAATTTTAAAAGTGCCTCCTCTCAAACTCTTGACCTAGGGGTCCATTTATAGAGTTTGAGCGCTCCAGATCTCGTCATTGACGAGTGGGAGATCAATGGCTAGGATCAAAACCGAAAATATGGCAAAACGTCACTTGTTAGATCTCGTTGCCTATGGGACAGGAGACAAAATCATTCAGTTACCGCCCATACAGGCGACGAGGTGATTAACTCTGAATTCCACGCACCTATTGAATCGACAGCTAGTTGGCACGAAATCCACCATGTAAGCTAGTCGCTTGTGCATGTGGCGTCGAGTAACTAAAAGGTATTTTTTGCAAAATTAAGATCACAAAGTATCAAATTACGAATCCATTAGCAGTGTGAACACAATCAGCATATAAAATCATTCTCGAAATTAAGAGATATTTAAAATATATTTCCAAATTCAAATCAAACTTAAAATGTTAAGTAAATTGAATTTGACAATCAAATCTTCAATAATTTCGGGAAAATATCAATTAAATCAAGTGTAAATCTAATTTATTTTAGATTCGTAATTATCATGATTTTTGGATTTTATCTTTATTTTTTTAGCATTATCATGAATTAAATATAAGCTATAACAATTAAATGTGATAACTTATCATAAAATCACATTTTTGGTAAAATAAAGATAAGTGATCTTAATTATCAAGTCATCCAATTCTTAATAATTTTCTAGAATTATTTAGCATTTATAATGATTTATATGGTATGCATAGGCATTTAAATGTTAGAAA
Source organism: Posidonia australis (assembly GCA_024699735.1). NCBI lineage: Eukaryota > Viridiplantae > Streptophyta > Magnoliopsida > Alismatales > Posidoniaceae > Posidonia > Posidonia australis. The sequence continues at coordinate 10,728 of JAMKQA010069826.1, read as the reverse complement.
ATTATAGAAATTATAATAATTATGGGAAAAATCATGATAATATTTTATTAGTATCCCATATATGATATTAAAGTCCAGGATTACAAATTATTTAGGAAGAGAGTGTCAAGATATTCGTTGTCGGTTGAAATGGCGCCTTGAAAACTAGTCGCCACTTTAAGTGGCGACGTCGTCTGTCAGACAAGCAACATACTGATCTTTTACAATTTATCCCCTATCTTTTATCTTATTCCACAGAGATGCAATAAAAATCCGGAAAAACACAAAAATTCCATAGGAAAATCTGGAAAAAGGGTTAGAGCTCCTTAGCCATGTGATTTAGGACAACTCAAGGGTTCCTATCCTACGTGAACTCTGGGAAATGCGAAAATGGGATATTTACAGATGCCCCTCCTTGGAGTTGATCTTGGAACAAGATTGTCTCCAAGATAAGAATGATATCCCCATTGAGAATTTACTGAAATAAGGAGCTCACTCTCAAACAATCCACCACTAATTCCAAAAAGAAGTCTACACCTATTAGTTTTGGGACATGGTCACATATATTGAAGGCTCAAGCACGGAGGGGTCACGCCGAAGCTATGTGTTGCAGTGAGTGTCAAGACCTTTCAATCATGTAGAGTGACACTTCAATGGAGCAGAAACTAAGGAAATAAAAAGATAATTAAGAATGTTGTCATATTGAAGGCTTAGGCATGGCATGGTCATGCTAAGGCTATGTATCGCAGCCAATGTCGAGAACATGTCAACCATGTAGAGTGACACTTTAACGGGGCAAAACTAAGGTAAAATGTAATTAAAAGAGATAATTTTTTGGCTTCTAGTTTGAGAGCTTGCTCAGATTGGAATAATGAGATTGGATAGGTTGCGATTTGAATGGGCTTTAGGAGGATCACACGTTTTAAGGGTTTCTAACATTCTTGAAAAACATTGTTCCGTTAGCGCTCCACTTCCAATGCATGAGTCCTAAATGCATGGATGCATAATTCATGCTAACAAAACGCAAACGAAAGGATAATCATTCACTATAGTGAATGATCCATATAGTAGGTTAGGTCGGTGGGATACGGGTGGTCCCTAACCATATAGACGTATGCAAGATGCATGATGTAATTCGTTGTGGTCAAGTATTTTCCATCTTCGAGCATGACCAGTACTCTCAAGAAAAGATCATCGTCCCACAACTCGACTTGATAAGTAAAGGAGTTCTATGAATAAAGAACCGGGTGAAGGAATGAACCCTTCCTTTGTCAAACCAGGGTTTGCCTCTTAGTCAAAACAGTGTGTCTTCGTACACAGTTGGGACTCCAAAGGCGAGAGATCGTTCTCAGTGGAACTTGGTGTACCACCATGGTGGGACTTGATGTAGTGCCACGATGGGGCTTGATGTACTAACACGTGATGGGGGATGAAACTTGCACTCTCAATAAATGCATTAGTAATCAAATGGGGTGTACCTTTCCCTATCCTTAGAAGGGGTTGGCTAGGTTGCCTAGGAAAGATACAGTAATGCTATCCTTTACTCCTTTATACTTAAGATTAGGTGGAGAGAATTAGTTTTGGCCTCAGTTAGGAGATAGAAAACCGGAGCTCAGTGGACGTCGATGGTAAGTTATTTGTGGATGCTCTAAAGATCATTGCAGGGCAATGTCTTTGTGGGGCAAATGCACCCAAGCTATGGAGGCACGCTTGAGTAAGACGTTTAACTCCCAAAATCGGGTGAGTCGATGATTGCATCACCGACCAGACCAATTCCAGTTTCCTTACTATGTTTTCACTTGTAGATAAGGTGGATGGCACTACTTTTTTTTTTTTTAGCTTTTTCTAATTTTCTGTTGTTTTTTTTTTTTTTGGATTTTTTATTTTCTATTTTTTTTTTCTGGATTTTTTATTTTTTTTTTTGGATTTTTGAATTTCTGATTTTATTTTGTGGGATTTTTGCATTTCTGATTTTTTTGAAATTTTTTGATTGATAATGGTGAGTGCAGTCACAACCCTTCCTCTTATGCATTTAGCATTACTGCCTTGTATTATCTAAGATGAGAGAGTTGTCCCTTTCATTATGCCTTAGCCTTTTGAGAACTTAGGACTTCATATTAACTTGAGTTGATCACTATCTCCCTTATTTACTCAATTCCTGAGCTTCTAGGATTTTCCTGTCCCTTGCCTATTTGTGTGGAAGAGTGGGGGAGACTTAAGTTTCATCAGGCTCTTGGCGTTAGTTATAGCTTTTGTGTCGCTCGCCAATGGTTGGCCCTAATGTGCCTATAGCTAACCTAAGGGTTTTTGGCTTTCATTTTTCTTTTCTTTTTCTTTTATTTTCTTTTTCCTTCTTTTAAGGGCTCCCCTCTCAGGTTATTTTCTATAGATGTCCGCCCATATCTACCATCTCGGACTTATGCTATGACAGTACATCTACTTATTTGTCAGTTGTCTCACCCCATTTTGAGTATCTACCCATCACTGTCTTCTCGAACTTATGTTATGACAGTGTACCAGACTTTTTGTGCTCTCCCATCTTTTGGGTGTTTTCTAAGTTTGGTTTAGGTGTGCTCCTCCATCACTGCCTTCTCAAACTTATGCTACGAGGCCATGCTATGTAGGGTCAACGACTTTTATGATATGCCTAAGCTCTAAGCCTGCTTTGCTCTTATCTCCCGGTGAGGGTGTATGTGTAGATAGAACAAGGTCAAGGTTACCCTAGTCGCTCAGCTTCCTTTCTATGTAGGAGATAACTTTCTTCCTTAACTAGTACTATGTCTTGGGTCCTCTCTAGATTTTTAACATGTTGATGGAAGGGTGTACTTCTAGAGTACATGTAATTTCCATGAATCCTGAAGGTATTTTCAGGTCATTCTACCCAATGGGTGGATCTTCACTAGGTGTTCGAGTCTCCACTTAGGAATCTTAGATGATATGTCGGCAATTTTGCCTAACATCATAAGGTGGTCAAGTGTGTGACTAACACTCATCATTCATCATTCTTATTGTTTTCTATTGCTGCTATCCTAGCATACAAATAACAAAGACAAATAAAAGGAAATGTTCAAGCATAAAAAGATTAAATGTTTTACGTACATGTTTTTCGAAATGAATGATGACCTTGCCCTTAGTCAGGCTCGATCGAGGCTCTTATCTCCTTCCCCAAATGGAGGGATATACCTGTGAGACAGTTGTAGGAGCCTACCCTTAGTGTTGAGGTTTCTTGCACTGGTGGCACATCATCTGATTTTTCTTTTGGCTTACGCCCAATTTTTGCCTTTTCAGGGTCACGATTGGATTGATCTCGGCTTGGTTCCTCCGACGTGCCCCTGGTAGCTTGGTTTCTTGGTGGAGATTGCGCTAAGTATCTGCTGAGGTCTCCCTTTACTTCTTCCAAACTAATGTATTTACTGATGCCATTGATGGGCTCTGCTGCTCTCTTCGTTGTATCCGGAGGCTTTGGAGGAGGCTCGTCTCTGGCATGGGCTTCATGAGGGTGCTAGCAGAGGGAGTTCAATGCATGGGTTGCTCGTAGTGTGCATAGCTGTTGGCAGAGAGCATTGATTGTAGTCTCTAAGTAATACCAGTCTATGTCGTTGTATTCATCATAGACAGGCTACGTGTCTTCCACATTATCCGTGTCATACTAGTCTGCTTTAGCGTACCCATCATAAACTGGTAGCACGTCCTCTAGGTCCTGTGTTTGGGTAAGCTCATCTTGAATCAATGGTAGCCCTTGGCTAATGTAGGCCACAGTACCTTCAATCAACGTTTCTTGAACCTGGTGGTTGTCCCAAGTGTCATCATCCTGGTCATTGTATTCGTCATAGACCAGTTCGCCCATTGTATTCTCCCAGAATTCATTTAAGTCTACTATTGACATGCCTAGCTCCTCCTCATCCTCGAGATCTATTTGTGCGCATTCAACAGCTACTAGCTTGGGGATTATCAACTCGTCTTTCTCGACCTCCATATGGGTAGTTGAATGGTTGGGCAATGGATCTCCACTCCTTTCCAGCATTCTGAAAGTGTGGTTGAGTGGCGCTGGGAGTGGCTCTTGGTCTTGCTCTTTGGCTTTTTGGTAGCTCTGTGGTGGAGGGACAACATGGTAGTCCTCCTGCCTTTGCAGTTGCCCTTGTTTGGTATATGCTTGGCAGTCCAAAGCTGGCTGGTACTAATATTGTTGGGGCTGTTGATATTGATGGGGCTATCGTTGAACTAGTAGTTGTAGTGGTGGTTGATACTAGCATTGCCTCTGATGAAGTTGTTGTTGATATTGCACTGGTTGCCCCTGATATGGCACCGATTGTATTGGCTGCTCTTAGCATTGGACTAGCGGTCCCTAGTGTCCTTGATGTCTCTGAGAGGGTTCGATTGGACTAACGCTTTTCTCAGTATCTCCTTGGTTGATATAGTCGTGAGTGTTCTTGGTGGGCCCACCTATATCTATCAGATCTAGAGGCATTGGAGGAGGTTCATCCTTAGCATAATTGGTTTGACAAGGTAGGTCGATTGTAGCCTCCAAGTTGTACCAATCTTGGTCACTATATTCATCATAAATCGACTACACAGTATCTCCCTCCAACATATCCTGGAACATCTGTGAGTCTGATCCTTCCTTATACTAGGGGTCTGAGTCGTACCATTCTTCAAGAGGTTCTTCGTTATATGGCACTAGTAGGGATCTTTCTTCACTTAGCTCTGGTGTAGCTGGTTCCCATGTTATCCTAGAGTCTACCCAATGATTGGCCCTGATGGTGATCACCTCCCCTTGATGTTTGAACTTGAGGAGTTGGTGTATGGGAGATGCTACATCACCAACTTCGGCCAACTAGGATCTTCCTAGAATTAGTGATTAGGCCAGATCTTCTTCCATCACTACGGCCATGGTGGCGTTGGTGAGAGGACCCACAGCGACATACGGCTGCACTGTCCCAATCACTTCCCTTCGAATGTTGTCATAGGCTATACAGGGGAAGCGATGCTTAGTAATTTCAACTCCTTCAATGTCTAGAGACTTTAGGATGGATAGGGAGTAGAAGGTTTTGCTGGCACCAGTGTCGACAATATCCCATGGAGTAAACAGTCATTGATGTGCACATTGATGATTAATGGGCATGACCATTCCTCAAGCGTAGGTAGCTCCACATCTTGGAAGACAATATACTGTCGTTCGAACTTCATGATGATTTCCCTCACTAGTTCGAAGTGGTTGTGGCCACTAACTTCCTCCTTATCTTGTTAGCTGTCCCAGGGTTCGTTGTCATCTTCAGTTTCCCATTCTAGGGTGTCTTCCCAAGGCTCATCTGCGTCCTCTTCTATCCATATTCTCAATTCAGGCATTGTTGGTGCATCTTGCTCCTCCTCCTCTACGCTTGGTGGCTTTAGGTCACGGCTCGCTTGCATGCGTTGGATGAACATTGGCTCTGACGAAGCAGCAGGCTGAATGTCTTTGGCCTCCATGTGGGCTACTGAATGGTCAAGCAAGGGTTCTTAGTGGATCTCATATTGTCCCCCTTGAGATGTCCCTAATCTTTCTTTAAGCTCAGTCCACAAGATTTCCCTTTGCTCGTTCAAATCGTAGACTTTATCTTTGACCGTAAAACACTCCTTCAGTGTGTGCCCGTTCTTCTGATGATATAGACAGTATTTGGATAGGTCAGCACTGAGAGCATTTGAAGTTGGAGCTAGGGGTTTAATATCTCCACTTTCAACCAATATTTTGTAGACATTGCTGAGTGGCTCTAGAAGTAGTGGATAGCTTCCCCTCTGGTAGCTCTGTGGTGGAGGGACGACATGGCAAGTCCTTTGCCTCTATGGTTGCCCCTATTGGGCGTAAACTCAGTAGTTCCGAGGCAACTCCTGTTGATATTGTTGGGGCTATAGCTGAACTAATTGTTGCAGTGGTTGATACTAGTGTTGCCTCTGTTGGTACTGTGGTTGGACAAGCTGGTTCTAATATTGCACTGACTACACGGGCTACTCTGGGCGTTGGACTAGTGATCCCTTCTGTTCATGTTGGATGGAGACCTGGGCCATGTCGCCTGTAAACCCTTCGTATGTGCAGCCCATGATCTTCTTCTTTCCTCTTTTTTCAGACTCTAGAAATGACAAGTCCTTTCTATTGTGAAGGACCCTTGTAGCTCTATTATACAACTGGGAGTATGTCTGAAAATACCCATCAATAGGCCTACTTTGAGTGCCCCAGTAGTATTTCGAGCTATGTCTTCAACTGCTTGCTCTTCAGGGATACGACATTTTAATCGGGCTGCCATGTCCCTCCATCGGCTGGCATATATGGTGAAGTCTTCGTCTAGCCTCATCTTCTTTGCTAAGAGGTCTGCAATTGTAGGCATGTGCTGGATCCGATGGACATACTGTTGTAGGAATTTTTCCAAGACAACCTTGAAGTCACTGAGGTCACGGTGAGTGTGTTGCACCACCTCGGTGCTTTTCCTTCCAAGCTTTTGAAGAAGAGATAAACCGTGAGCCTGTTATCATGTTGATAAGGTAGGGCATCCATAGTGAATGTAGCTAGATTACTTCTCAAATCGCTTGTTCCATCATACTTTGGTATTTTTGGCAACTTAAATTCGGGCGGCATAGTGAAGCGTGGGAAACTTGATGTGTCGAAGCTGACCAGTGCCTTAGATGTAACCCCTGCTTCTGCTAGTGCATCCGATATTATCCTTTAACATCCAACCCTGGAGTGACTGATTGTCCCTGGCTTTGGTACCCTTGGGCTTGTTGAAATTGTTGTTGTAGTGAGCTACCTTGTTGAGGAGAGAAGGAGGGTTGAGCTTGAGCATAAGATGAGGTATGATAAGGTGGGGTTGCCCCTAGGTGATGATGCGAGTGATGGCTCGATGGGGTCCACACAGTTTGCTGGGAAGAGGAAGGATAGTTTGGTGCAGTATGTTGAGCAGGAGATTGTGTTATAGGGCCATATATTGGGAAATTGGTTGTTGGACTTGGTTGTACTATATATTTATTTCCCATGAAAGGTGTGGTTAATGGGCCCTAGTGATATGGGAAGGAAAGTCTATGGTTATTTGGAACTTGTGGGCTTGAGAGGCTACAGTGGGCCACAGACTAATGGGTTTGGTTAGAGGTTCTTATAGGGAATATATGTGAATTGATTAATGGTGGAACACCCCATGGCTATGAAAAGCTCATCTCTTCCCCTCCTCTTCTCTCAATGGAATGGGCTCTTTGTGGAGTTGACTTGTTGAACAGAAACCAAGACTAGCCCATGGAGCTGCTGGCTTGATCCAAAGAGATTGACAGGCCAAAGTAGTTGGAGTAATATGCCTCGGATGTCATGACCCTCTCTTGTTGCTCCTCTTCTCAAGGAGAGATTATAGACTTTAGGTTACACTACGTTTAACCTATTACAAGCTTTCTAAGAAAGGAAAAATTACAACTTTAATGCAAATGAAATACAAGAAAATGTTTACAACTATGTTTAATAAAAAAATTGCAAACCCAGGACACTGTAGAAGTTCTCTTTAACCTATTAGTGCATTCAAGTACAAACCACCTTGCAGCCAAGGCAAATAGACATTTGTTTGTCTAACGTTGCCAACGCTTGCAGTGTCAAAACTCGTCGCCGATAAGAGTGGCGACAAACAACGGTGTCGATAAGACCAGCAGCTTAGTTGCCTATCTGTTCCAGCAGTCAAAATTTGTCCCTGATAGATCCCCCAAACAGTATTATCTATGCAAACAAGTTTCAGATTAGAACACGAATTTTACTTGTTGAAATAATTAATTAATGGATTAATTAATTCTTGTGTTCACTCAACTTGTTTGGTTCCTATAGCAAGGGGTGTTGCTTTTCTTCTGGGAAACTAGGGTTACACTCAATGGGTTTTTTCTTCTACGGTACCTGTGACGACCCAGGTTTTAGGAGTGGTGCTTTGGCCAGATAATTAAGGTGAATTCAGGCGTGTTAGGCTTTGGAGGTCCCAATGCCTAATGTGGGACACGTTCTCAGTGGTGTCTGACGTTTGGATTGTGAGTTTCTGGCCTTTTAGTGTGGTGTGGTTTTGGCGCTGTGCTGGCCCTCTTAGGAGTTTTTTGGTTTCTCTTGGGCCATGGTGGTTTGGTGGCGGCTCCCTGGTGGCACGAGTCACGTGGACATGGAAGGTCGCATGGTTTGGTTTCATGCTTGTGGCTTCCATTCTTTCCTTCCCTTCTTTCTCTTTCCTTTCTTTCTTTCTTTTCCTCTTTTCGTTCCCTGGGCCCCACCCCTTCTTCTCCTTCTTCGTCTTCCCGTCTCACGCATGGGAGAGGGAGAGTAGAGAGAGAGAGGGGAGATGGGAGGGAGAGAGAGATTGTGAGAGAGAGAGAGGGAGATGGTGGGGAGGAGGAGGTTGCAATCGTCGTCGTGCCACCGTCGTCGTGTGGAGGAAAGGAGTAGCTCATGGCTGGAGGAGGAGCATCGCCGTTCGTCTCACATCGCCGCGTCTTCGGTGGAGGTACGCACGCTGTAGATTTTATTTTGATTCCAAATTTGTACCATAGGTGCATGTTAGTGTGCTGATAATTGTAGTGAATTTTATAGAATTTATTGTGCATTTGTGGGCCATTTATGGCCGTATTTATGGTTGGGGGTGAATAGTGTCCTTTTTGTGTTTTCTGTGGTTTTCTTGAAATCCGCTTGATGGATCTCGGTGTTGTTTGTCTAGTTTGGAAGATCTCGTTGAGATCTTCATTTTGATATTTTGTTTGCATGGTTTGGTCTAGTGGTTTGCAGGATTGGGCTTTGGGTCCCATTTTGGGTTGCCCTGCAATCGCCTGGTTCGGTATGCCGAATTATTTCGGTATGCCGTTTTTATTGCAGATTGTCCCCTCGACCCTTGGTTCGGTGGACCGAATTTATTCGGTCTGCCGTTCTGGGAGTCTTGGGTGTTGACAGAGTTTCTGGTTCGGTCGACCGAATGTTTTCAGTATGCCGAATCAGAGGTTTTCGGTCGACCGATTCCATTTCAGTCTGTCGATTCAGGCCCTGATCTTACATTAAGTTATCTTATGTTTTGATATATATATATATATATATATATTGGGGGAGATAAACATAATGGCATAAATCATTAGGATAATCATTAGAATGGTTTAGGGTTTGCCTAAAAATGAATTAGCAAAATTTCACCTGGGGTATGGGTAGAATAAAAGATGAAATGATTTTAAAATAGTAGATTCTTTCCCCAGATGGTTTAGACTGGACTTTAGGGATAATGATAGTGTCCCTAGGTCTAGGTTTTGTGTGGTTTTGTGTGCGATGCACTGAATGGAGTATTCAGTGGCACTACTCCAGGTTGTTTGAGTTGATCTGACTGTGCTCCCGAGGGACACGAGCCAGTATGTGTCTTACACTTGGCGCCAGAGCGTGTGAGTTCTGGTTGTGTTTGCTTTGCTGTTGGTGTTTTCTTGGGTTGTGGTCGTGGGTTGAGCGTAGTGCTCATGGACCCAAACGCTCCCAAGGTACTTTAGCCTGGGCTTGACAGGAGAGCTGCCGAGGCTCTTGTTTGTGGTTTCTCGGCCTTTGATTTCCGTGCTGCTATTGGGCACAATATTGCTTGAGCTTTAAAGGATATTTAATAGTTTTTGAAAAGGATTTTCCCAAAAGAAAGTTTTGGAAATAAAAGAGTACATATTTGAAAGTGGTTTTGAAAAGAGTTTTCTAGTGCTTTCTGTTTGCGTTGGGGACCAACAAACTGAGACGAGTGTTCGTCGAGTCTTGGAGGTATGACACTCCTTGACTGTCGTTCACGGGGCCAAGGTTGAGGTCCGCTGGTTGAGGTGTTTCGTGGCATGACGGGGAGGTATGATACTCCTGCTGTCGCTGTGAGCACTAAGACTCTGGTGTTGTCGGGTGTGGAGGCATGAGACTCCTTCCTGAGCACTGTGTGGAGGGCGCCGTGAGGAGGCGTACCTTGTGGTGGCCAGTGTTGTCTGCTTGGCACCGGACAGTTCGACACACTATTTGTGCTTGTGTTTGTGCGAAGTCCTGGTTTGGAAAATCAGGCTCTAGGCCTAGAGGAGGCCATTGTTTTGGCACCTGTTGAGGCGTAATGCTTTGGGAGCAGTGGCTCCGTTGTTGTGGGAGCAGAGGCTCCGTGGATTGGTGTGTGCTTGGGTCCATAGGGGACCATGCTGTGTAGAGCAGAGTCTTTGTAGTTGTGCTTTTGGTGTTGTTTTGGGCTTGAGAGGACAAGAGTAGCTTTCTCAGGCATGCATAAAAGGTTTTAAAAGTGCATGCATGTGGTTTTGAAAAGAAAAGAATGGTATTAAAGGCATGGTTTTGTGATTTTGTGGCCTGCCGGGTAGTGGTAGACTGCCTGGTTTGGTGTTGCGGCGTCCGAGAGGGATGCCAGTGCTTGTGTGCTGGGCGTCGATAGATTGCCCTTTTGGTTTGTAGGCATCCAGGTGTGATGCTTGTGCTTGGTTGCCCTATAGGTTGCCGAGTTGTAGGTGGGGTGCGTGCTGGGTGAACGTTGAGTGGTCACTCACGTGTGCTTTGTTTTGTGTGTTTTTGGTAGGTGTAGGATAGTAGTTGTTGGTTGCTAGTGCATATAGGAGGAGTCACGCCACCACACATCAGGGATCCAGGTGAGTGATAGTTTAGTTTATTTCTGTTGTTTACTAGTTTTATTTCCTATTGAGAGTACTTAGCCTTAGTTACATCATTAGTGTAATTGTTGGTTAATAATAAAGATAAAACAAATAATAAAATAAAAATTT
>JAMKQA010069825.1:0-21253 GCA_024699735.1 Posidonia australis | reverse complement strand
AAAAATTCATAAAAAATAAAATATAAACCAATTAAAACCTTAATTAAACCTTAAATCACAAAATTAAGAAATTAAATTAAACCCATGAAACCCCATTAAAATCTTAAAATTAAAACCCTAAAAAGTCCAACAAATTCCAATAATAAAATCAAAACAAAAATCCAAATAAAAATCACAAAACCCAAGCCTAATAAGCCCAACACTATTTCATTTAAGAATTCAATTCAAAACTTTACAAAGTCAAAAAAATAATTCTAGCGATCCTCTCCGGCGACCTCCGCAATCTCCGGCGAGCTCTCCGACAAATCCCACAATCTCCGAACGCATAATCCTCCATCTTCGCAATCTCCGGGCTTTCCTCTTCCATGGGACGTTCGATCCTACGGTGGGGAACCCTTGCGAGGGAGATGGACGACGCAGAGGGGCTCGGCCGGAGCTCAAAAAGAGACTCGCCGCTGTCAAGCAAAAAAAAACCCTCAGCTATCGCGTGCCTCCCCTCCAGAAGCAAGAGCCTACCCCTGAACCTCTTCCTCCCTCGTGACCCGGAGCAGGAACAACCTTCCCAAGCCACCAGACCCCTTGTAGCCTCGAGAGCCCCAGCCAGAGCACCGTCGGAACCACCCTGGACGCCGCCGTCAACCGCCGCGTCGGAAGAGACACCTCTCTCGATAGGTAACTGCTCCCCCTCTTCTTTTTCTTTCGATCCAGTAGGCCCATAGAAGCTTTTAGGCTCCCCTTAGGCCAGGTTAGGGAGGGTTTCCCCTTCTTTTTGCCCACCGTTAGCCCACCTCCGGTGGTGGGTTCACCCCACCGGTGGAGCTTCAGGCCACGCGGCCTCCGGCGAGGCCCCTCGGGGGCTTCTCCACCTCTCCCCCTATCTTCTCCTCACCTCCTTTTCCTCTCCTCCTCTTCCTCATCTCTCTGGACTCTCGCCGCTCTGGGAGACACGCTGTCGACGCCAACCCGACGATCACCGCCACTGCCGTCGAGGAAGCACCCGAGCACGCCAAGTAATCCCGCGCCTCGCCGTTGCTCTGAGAAGCTCCTCCTCCACCCCACGAAGACGTCTGCACCACTCCGCCACCGCGTGGACCATTGAGGCTCCCCGACGACTTGCCGCAGTCCTCGCCGCCAACACGGAGGTGGGGGGAGCACCTCCGATCGCCCGAGAGCACACCAACACTTCCCAAGGCTGCACTATGTCCTTCCGAAGCCTCTCGCGCCGTTCCGCCGCTGCCAGAGCCCCCGCGCCGCTCCAGCCGTCGCCGCCGACCTCCTCGCTGGAGCTCGAGGTGGGGGGGGGGGGATGCCTCGGGCCTCCCAAGCCGCTTCCCGCCACTCGGGGAGGACCGTTGTGCCTCCGCGGTGCTTCCCAGGCCTCCGTGCGCTCCGACAGCACATGTGAAGCCCCTAGAAGGTCGCCGGAAAAGATCGCCAGCGGTAGAGCGCCGACGATCTTCGAATGGGTCTTTTATGGCCCATTCAAGTTAGTTTTTTATTATTACTTTTAGGTCCTTTATTTATTACATTTCAGTTCTTTTTTATTGCATGTGGGTCCAGACATTTGCATTTTAGTCCATATATTTTTTAAATAATTTTTATTCTTTATTTTATCTGTGAATTGTGCATTCAGCCCCCTGAAGAGTTCATCTTTTAATTCTTAACATATTGATGCATGTTTTATTACTTTTAAGTCCAAACAATTTACATTTAAGTCCCTAAAGTTTCTGAAACAAGTTTTTCTCTATGCCAATTGCATTTTGGTCCCTAAAATTTTTCAAAATTGCATGGATGATAAATAAAATCATGTTTTTATCACTGTTAGGTCCAAGAATTTATATTTAGGTCCCTAAAGTTTTTGAAACATGTTTTTTCCATGTAAAAATTACACTATGGCCCCTGAATGTTTTCAAAATGGCACTGGTGATCAATAAAATCTTGTTTTTTTAATCACATTTAGGTCCTAAAATTCTACATTTAGGTCCCTGAAGTTTTCTGAAACACTTTTCTAGGAAAATTGCAATATGAACCCTGAATTCTTCAAAAATCATACTATGCATCATAAAAACTGAGTTTTCTTCACAGTTTGGTCCTGAAAATTTACATTTAACCCCTAGAACTTTTAAACATGAGTTTTGATTGTGAATTTTGCATTTTAAACCTTAGGAAATTTCATAATTACTCTGACCAACATAAAAGCTTGATTTTTGTCACAACCAGACCCTTAAATTTTGCAGAAAAGCCCCTAAATTCACATTAAAGCATTTTTGAACATAAGATTTACATTTTGACCCTTAGGTTATTTCTAAATTCTAATTTTTGGTTTTAAAATGTTTTCCATCATGTTTTGGGCTATTTTTCCACCCTTGTTTTGTATTTAATCACAGAATCCACTTGCAAACCATGTTTTCAATGAGATTTGACCTTTTGCCTTGTATTTTGGTCGCATTTGCACTCATGTAAATTTTACACTTTAATCCCTGAATTTTTAAGAAATTATCCAAGTGCAATTTTTGCATCCTTGTGCCACATTGACACTGGACCCATCATTTGCATGTTAGAATAAGGATTTGGAACATGTTTTTCATCCAGTTTCTTGCTCTTTTCGCGAATTTTGTGTTTTAGTCCTTATGTTTGTCATTTATTGCATTTACATCCTCTTGGTGATTTTTCTTCTCCGGTTTCTTCCAAATGACATTATCCAGACATTTAGCATACATTTTGACATATCTTAGGCCATGCATCGCCCCCATGCGAGCACTTGTCATCTCTGACCAGGGAAAATGACCAAATTACCCCTATGCCCCAATTCATGAGCATGCATCTCGATTTTTGCATTTAGTCTTGCCATTGCATACATATTAGCATGATTAGAGCATGATCTAGGTTTAGCAAACATTCATCTAGCCTTTAGCAAGCAATTGGACTAGAAAGATCGAGTTTCTCGGGCGTACGAGGGTGCCTAATACCTTTCTCGTACGTAATAGGAATCCTTACCCATCATCTGGTTAGCAGACATCTAGCCTTCACATTTGCATTCCAAGCATTCATCTTTTTGTGGTTTTCCTCGTCTTTCCCTTAGAAGACTAGGTGACTCCTCCTTTCCTTTTTCTTTTTCTTCTATCCTATCCTGGCGCCTTCGCCATCTTGGCATGGCTGTGGTATTCTCCCCACCCCTCCCTCCGGGTCAGGCATGGTCACACCTACAGTACTACAACACACATAGTCACCAGGCTCACTCCTCGGACTAGACTCAGCCACCACAACCTAGGCCCGTCCTCGACTATTCGGAGGTCTCACTACCCTTTGTTGGTATAGCCAGTCGATTCTTTTGTGGTTCCTACAAATCTTGGCAAATCATTTAAAACATATGCAGCTTCCTTTAAAAACTCTTTTAAATCCCTTTTTCAAAATCATCATTAAAACTTATTCGCAATCACTTATTTTCACATTCATGGTTCTCACTAACCATGATCAAGTTATTTGTCTATTTGTTGGTTCAAATTCACTTTTAGGAATTTCCTACTCATCTTAGGAAATCCTCAATCCACATTCAATTTTTGCACACATATATTGTTTATCATTTTATGAAAATCATCATCAAAGCTTTATTTCTACATAAGCTATTTCCATACTTTATTCAAGTATTTACAGTTATATTCCACATTTTTTATTCAAAACACCTTTACTGAGACCATTTTGGGTTACTGAAAAATACAAGTTTCACTAGTTGTTTTTGTCGATCGAAACCGCCATCTGGATCCGTTGGCCATTTTCGCTAGTAGGACCCGCTATTAGTTCTCGCCAAGAAGTTTCGCTTGGAAATTCCACTAGAACCTTAAAAACCCAGTACAGAAAAACCAGACATAACCCACGCGGTAAAATCATCGAAAACTCCATCAAAATCCACGAAAATCACAAGGATCATTCAAGAACATCCTGAGCATGCATGGACATCATTTAACACCATCAAAACACAAGATTAACATGATTTCTACCCATTTTTCAAAGATCATGCATATTTCACAAAATTCCCTAGATAACTCCCTGAAAATTCGTAAATCAACTTTCCCCACATATTTTTCTTGTTTTCATGCTTCCATGATCTTTACCACATCAAAATACACCTAGGCATGCATTCTAGGAATTGAAAGAGGAAGGGAAACATGTACCGTTTGAGTTCGCCAGTGATCCTTAGTTTTTTGGTGAGCTCCGACGATCTTCGGCGACCCTCTCCTGGCGTGAGCACCTCACTGCCGTCACACACCTTTCGACAGCGACAAGGTCCCGATGGTCGGCAGCTCCTCCTTCCTCTCTCACAGCTCTCTCTCTCCTACACTCACTCAATCTCCTTCGTCTCTCCCTTTATACACCCAAGAGTCACAAGCAAGCGAGGCAGTCGAGGTGGTAGCGTGTCAGGTGCTAGCGCGACGGTGGTTCGGCAGAAAATTCGGGACAGAGGTGTCAGGTGATGTTTACTGTTTTTTTGACGTCTTACTGTTAGGCATTTCACCAGCATTTTTTGCTAGTAATTCTTGCCACCTTTTTCCGCTACTAATTTTCACTTGACCCTTATTCTAGGGTCAAGAGAGAGAAGATAGGGGCTCCAACCACTCAAATCATTTACAAACCAATCAAACACAAGCATACATTCCCATAATCATTGGAAAAACAAACCATAAGCCATAATTTCTCATATAGATCTCCATGTCAAAATACATGCCATCTCAAATTACAACCTTGAGTATTACAATGATAGACCAACATTACCCTCAGTGTCATTGCAAGTCAGGTCTGAGGTTATTGAGGCTACAGCTAGGGTGGTTGGACTCCTGCTTGGGGTAGTCCAGTGTGGCAGTCCAGTTGAGAGAAGCTGAAGGCTTTAGCAACTACTTCTGGTTAGTGTTGGTTGCTTGGGACTAGGCAACATGACTTCTAAGGCCTATGAGGCGAGACGGGAACTTGCGACTGTCCATGGCAATGCAGTGGGTTCAAAGACCTTGCCTCTGATGATTGCTTGTGACTAGTTTTGTTGGGACATTTGTATTGTGAGTTGAAAGATGGATCTTGTGCCTCCTGTTGAGGTTCGTGTGGTTTTTACCTGAGAGTAGTGATGTGGTTTTGTGTGGTTTTCGCTTGAGAGTGGCGATGTGGCTTTGTGTGGTTTTTGCTTGTGAGAGGCGTTGTGGTTTTGGAAACCTGGAATTGTGCTTATTTTTGAAATATGATTTTTAAATAGATTTGAATAGAGATCACTGGTTGGCATGCCACTTTGGTGCAGTTGTGGACTTAATTTGGCAAGTGTGGTCATTTCAAGAAATGCATAGAGGTTTTGAAAACATACATATGGTTTTGAAAGAAATGGAAGGAATCAGTTTTCGAAAGGCATGATTTTGGTTTTGAAAGAAAATATAGAGAATGGTTTCAAAGGCGTGGTTTTAAATGATTTATGGCTTGCAAGGCAAAACTGTACTACCCTATTATGGTGTTGCAGTATGCAGGAGAGATGCCAGAGTTGTGTGCGTGCGTTAGGTGGGGTGTGTGCTAGGTGATCTTTCAGTGGTCACTCACGTGTATGTGTTTGGTGTTTTTCGCAGTGCAATATAGGAGTAAGAGTTTGCTAGTGCACGTAGAACTGGAGTCACTCAATTACATATCAAGAGTTTTGGGTAAGTGAATAGTTTCAGTTTAATTCAGTTAATAGTTCTTTTATTTATGATGTTAAATGTTGGAATTAGTTCTAAAGCTATTGTGGTTGATTTATATAAATAATAGAAAAAAATAGCTAGATTTAGGGTAACAACTTAGAGTGAGTTGTTACATCTTACCACACCATAAACAACATCAATACCTTCATATCTTAAAAATTTCACACTACATAATAACATCTTCATCAAATGTTCTTGAAATATGCTAAAAATAGAAAATGTATAAACCTCAGCCATTTAAGATTCCATTCGCTATTTTGTTTTCAACTGTGCCTTTCTTTCCTTATTATTAAAATCACATTTATTCTCAACTTCTCTTTGAGGCCTTAAAGCCATCTCAAACCTACATCAATCTAAATTTAAATAGTAAAACAAATTAGAAGATAAAAGCAAAATAAAATTCTTTATTAAAATTAAAAACATTTCAATACCACTTGAATTCATCCTGTTACTAGTTGTATGGTTCCTAAAAGAATTCTTCTTATTACTAAAATAATTATTCTAGATACCCAATGAATACATTTGGCTACCAGAAGAATTCATTGAATGATGCTACAACAATATCAATGCTTAAACAAATATCATAAATTAAAATTGACTTACAATCAAGTATAAATAAAATCACATACCTATAGACAAATTAAAAAAGAATGTTCTTCTTTGCAATATGACTTTTCAAAAAAGAACTCATGCTTTCACTTCTTTGAGTTGTTTTCATGCTAGTGAAAAATGTATTATGCATGTATGCTGGAACCCAATACTAATGGATTTCATTCATCTCTGAGAATCATTTATTCTCTTGCAAGTGATTATCATTAATTATAGTCGCCCATGTACTTTGAAATTTGCTTGGACTTTCTATATGCCACACACATTATTAAATGTTTTCATTAACTTCTCTTTCTTATCAACACCACCAATCTTGATACGCAACTTTTCCATTACATGGCAAGTGTAAAATCTATGTGCAGAGTCTGACATTTCTTGAGTCATGGATGCCTTTATTGCTGGATCATCAAAACCCAATGACAATAATTAAACAATTAAAATAATCAATTAAAAAATTACCCAAGAACGATGTGCAGCTAGTGGTTCTGGAAACTTGAGCACCGGAAAACTGGACTGTACTCTAATAGTAGCTCACTTGAAAAGCCAAAAGCACAGACAACAAAACACGCGTGAGTGACATTTAAGTCACCCAATACGTGACCATGCAAAAACCACATAACACCATCAAAAACCTTGAGAAAACTCTTTATCTCAGCTAAACAAAGCCAAAACTAGGTTCATCAGTAATTACTCAAAGTCGGTTCACAGAAACTTGGAATTCGTTCCATAGCCAAAAATCCTTGGGAATCTCTTTCCCAAGACCATGCTTTTCTTAAACATTTTCTCTTTTATTAATCAATGCATTTTAAAATCTTTTATGTATATCAAGAAACCACATTCTCGACCAGACCCAATCCAAAGCAGTAAAGCCACACTTAGTTGGCAACTGGCTAAAAACCATAACTCATCTTGGTTAGAAGCTAGCTAAAAGTATAAGCCACACATGAACCATTTCTAGCCCAAAACCATAGCACACATATCAATCACAATCACTAGTGTCATTTTGATCAGAGGTGACCAGGCTACAAGTAGAAGGCAAGGTACCAATCTCACCAACCTGCACTGCCGCGGTATCCTTCCCCATGTGGAAGGACAACCGTCCCAACCAACAGGCCTCAATCTCATTTATTTCACATGCACAGAGATACACCTCTCTTGGCACCCTAAAAGTATCTCAGCACCTGGTACTCTTATTCCTAGGTCTAATCGACATAGTCTCAAGTGGGAGTAACCTGGTCTCTTTCAATCGCCCCCAAACCTCGGCAACCATGTAAACTTCATGGATCCAGAACCTCAGCAACCATGTAACCTGGTCTCATTCCTTGGACTAACTAATCTCATCAGGGTCCAGAGCCGCTACTAGTATTACTCCATCACTACGTGGATCCGGAACAACACACAATTTACTTTCATAGACATTAGGGTCTTTCTCATAAGCATCCCATAAATCTTGGAAACATTTCCATATTTACCTCATGTTATTTACATGGATTCACTGTCGTTAATACATGTTTAAAACATCATTAAAGCATTTCAAGTCTTATTGGGTCTCACATCCAAAATCACATAAAAACCATCATTCCAAATTCTTTTTGTTAATTTCCATATCCCTCCATGCCTTCTACATGGGAAACATCATTAACACATACTAATACATCATTTAAACCCATGAGATTAACATTAACAAACACATTTAAGTATATAGGCCAGGGGTCTGGTTGGTAGACCGAACCAAGCATCAGATGCCCAAAACAGTCGACCAGAACTTGGAACAGTTGTCCAAAAATCCCTATTTCGAGCGACTAAAACATTTTGATCGACTGAAATCCCTTGAAATGGAAGATCGATGAATTTCAGTTGATCGAACCCAGGGTTTTGGTTGAATACTGACAGCAAATCGATATGCCAAATCCAAATTGGCATACCGAAATGCATATTTTCAGTAAACATCTCCTAAGCCCTAGCCATCTGTTCGTCAGAATTGAGACCTTCGGCGGACCCATTTCTGAGCCATTCAATTCACACTAAAATCACCAAATGTAGAGCTCGAAGTCTCCTACCCTTTGGGACAAAAATCATTCAAATCCATTCCTCATAGCTCTTGCAATAAAATCAAAGCTATCAAGAGCACAAAACACATATCATGACATATAACTCGTAAAATTCTTAAAAAAATCCACAACAATTCACAACCATAGCACAAATCAATCCTAGGTATGCATTTCTACTTATTCATGCTAGTTCCACATTGTCCATGATTTTTACATGCATCATCCCTCATTTTTATGCATTTTAACCTATTTTTTTTCCTAAAACAGAGGAATGAAGGAAGAGAAGGGTCACGTACTTGGCTTGGCATTCCAGTGACCTACCTACACTTCGGTGAGCTTCCTTATCGACAGACTGCACGCATAGGGCTTCCTCTTCCCTCAGCACAACCCCCTCCTCTCTCTCGCTCTCTCTCCGTTGGTTTCCCTTGTCTCCTCTTCCTTGCACCTTCTCCTCTACATCATCCCCTCCCTCTTTATCTCCTCTGCCCTGCTTGATGCCACCCTCGAATCCCACCGATGCCCTCTACCATGGTTGCCAATGGAGGGAATGGGACAAGCAGGCTACACGCATATGGACTTGTGAAGGGAGAAGGGAGAGAAGATGAAGACGACACGTGAAGGGGCACTGTGCTTAGGTTGACTGGGGCCCAATCTGGGTCCCACACACACATGCACAACACCAGAACCCCACAATAGGAACCAATATTGAGCTACACATAGAGAAAGAGACACATCATATTATCAGAAAATTAGATTATCCAGCAATAACCATGTTCAAAATAATACATTAAATCCAAGATTTACATTAATTGAATAATCGGGCCCAAATATTACAATGAGGTATTTGTTTGTATGGTATGTAGTATCAAATGTCACTGCTTCACTAAAGAACTCAAAATTTTACTTACAAGTAGTATCAACCCACAAAGGTGAGTAAGTCTACCAATATCATTAGTCTCACATGCACAGCAAGAAGATGGATCATGTTTCTGGAGCGTACTAAAGTGCTTAATAACAATTTGAGCATCATGTCCTTCATTCTCAACACGTTTGATTATGCTTCATGTTCTTAATATCTTGATAAGTAAATCTCACTTTATCATAATCACCATGCTCAAGTGAAAAAAGTGTAGCTTGTTCTACACTGATATTAACTTCAGACACATTGTCAACTCTATCCATTGTAAACTCAAATATTTGTCTCCTATACAACCCAACAACCCTTTTCCTCTTTGATTTATTAGATGTTTGAATCACCTTCTGGTACAATTCACCTAACCCAACGACCAACCTTTTGACATTGAAACCACATATCTTCGCATATGCAACCTAGTAGTCATATGCTTCTTCAATTGAATCAAATGACATGCCAACTTTAGACTTTAAATCTTTTGACACATCAAGAATGTATAATTGCTCCATTACTACAAAAACAAACGTAAAAAGTAATTAATTTAGTTTATAACCAAAGACAAAAATGAACATGTAATATACATGTAACAATGTTAACTTGTTGAAATAATAAGGCACCAAATATGGTGTAGGTGTCTACATCCAATATGATTGTAGGTACCTTTTTTTATTAATAAATATATAGAGGGAAAAAATAACTATATAGATATATTTATTAGATATCTACAAATATATAGTAATATTTTCATTAAAATCAAACGACTATTCACCCTTGATCTAAGGGTCTTAAAATTCAACATGTTTTGTTAAATTCTAACCGTTAAATTTTAGATTAAAAATTATTAGTGAATATAACTCAAATTGGGATAAAACTTTAATATATAGTAGATTATCTTATAGATTAACTAACCATATAATTAGATTTTATTTTTAAAATAAAAAAGATACCTACGGGAAAAACTTCAAGTATACACCTATAGGGGTCATTTTTTAAAATGATAATTCCAATGTATTTAGTTTTTGAAATGGTATTCCACATAGTTTTGTATTTCTGCTTATCATAGAAATTCGTTTTGTTGTCAATGGAATTCCTTAGGTTACTAAAGGAATTTCTCTAATTATCAAAGGCATTCTTCTAATTATCAAAGGAATTTCCTTAATTACCAAAGGAATTCTACTAGTTACCAAAAAAATTCCTCTGGTTACTGAAAGAATTCCTACTGTTACCAGATGAATTCATTAATGATCATACGTTATTTATCAAAAAAATACCTTGCAACACAAAAATGTTGAGCACATGACGTTGGCAAAAAGGGAAACCACGACAACCATGTAGCGACAATCATGTTGATCAAAGACTCATGTTAAGAAGACAAACACAAAACAATGATCATAAAATCAACCATGCCAACCAAAGAACACGTCGACCCAAGGAGCAAAACACATAGACTAAAAGTAGACACCACAACACAGCAACCATGTTGACTATGGAATACACCAACCATAGTGCACGTCGACCAAACACCAACCCAAACAGAGAGATCACGTTGGATCACCAACTAGAGTACATGCCAACAAAAGACCAACCCTATCAGAGGGATCACGTTGGAAACCCGCTCGCCCCCCCCATGTTGAAAACATTGTCAGAAATCCTTTTGTGGATCTTGGCAGAGAGAAGCAATTTACTATTTCAGTAACTACAAATTAGTGATGCTGTAGTTTACTGTTTGTGTTCCTAAATTTACTTCTTGTAGATCTTTTTTCCATTCAAGATCCACATGTCACGCACGTTGGTGGGATTCATTCTGAATGTGGCCTTCTTCTTTTTTCAGACATAATAGTTGGGATCACTATGTAATACCCATGTAGCACATAAGTTAATGTGTCTCCCTCTTATTTCCTTTTAGTTTTTTTTTTGTTTGAATTCTATTTTTGGAAGGATATTCCATCTTTCAAATTAAGCATTTAAACTATCATTTTATTCTCATGTTTGGTCATTCACGAGTAATGTAATAATGTATCGTCTTGTTTTTTTATCAAAATCAAATACTTTGTTTGTAGAAGAAGAAGGCATAAATATGTATTTTTTATGTTTCTTGTATTAGTTTTTTGCATGTTGAATTTGAATTTAAGTGTTCACAATTGTAATTAATTATTTTTTGAATTTAAAAATTCATTTTAATAATGTTTTGTAAATGTTCATTTGAAAAATAATGCAAAAATTGTTTACTATCTATAAACAATTTTAGTTTTACTATAATAGATTTAGTATTACCATTTACATTTCTAAATATAAAAATTAAAATTTTAAAGAAAAAGAAAGGGATTTTCACGATTCCAAGAAAGACAAACGACCTTTAGCAATTTGGATTGAGTTTGGTTTCATGAGCTACCCCAAAACTTATATAGCTCAAAAACCAAATACACAATCTGAATCAAAGTCTGTCGTATCATCTTGGCCACAAGTAATCGGCGAGACCCTAACTCCAGCCCTACTGCACCACTGTAGTGAACCACCCCGGCAGGAGTTCAACTGTCTTGGCCAACAAGCCTCACAATACCACAACCTTGTTAATGCAACAATGGCGATGGTGACGACGAGCACAACGATGGAGTGGCGATGCTTTCGAGCTCCGATGGGTAAGGAACATAGGTGAGGATAATCCTTTTCTTGGTATCTCTAAAACATCAACCATTACCTCTTTATATAGGGAGCATACCTTGTCTGTTACACCCTCCGTCGCAAAACACTCCCTTAAATTCCTATGTCATCACCGACAACTGTTTCTCAACTGTGGTCTTCGTTGACTACAATCTAACATCATCCACTTGGTTATGAAGACCAAGCAATATATTCTTTCATACACTCCTAATATCTATGAGATGTATAAAATTATTTTCCTTTCCCATTATTCTCGAAAGTACAAATTTCCACTCTCACTATTCATAAGAACGTTCTTCATTTCTATCATCTATGATAATGTTCCTTAATCTCATCAAGCCAACAAACTTGATGAATTTTTCCGTTGGAATCCTTTTAGTCAAAGGATCAGCAATCATATCATTTGTGGGAACATAACTTAATTTTATTTCCCCTTTTTCCACAATATCACAAATATAATGATATTGTATTTCAATATGTTTTCCTTTTCGACAATTTACACCACTATTAATAAGACTAATTGCAGTTTGATTGTCATAATATATATCTATTGGACCACTTATCTAATTAAGGTTTAAATCATTCAAAAACCTTCTGATCCAAACGACATATGTGGTTGTTGTACTATAGGCAACATATTTAGCTTCTTATGTGTATTTAGCTACACATCTTTGTTTTTTATTGTCCCAAGATACAGCACCACCACCAAAGATAAACAAGTGTCCCGATGTGAATTTTCTATCATCTTTGTCACTACCAAAATCTGCATCTGAATAATTAAACACTTCAAGCTCATCCGCTTGATAAGTAAGCTTGTGATGCAAAGTTTCTTTTATGTATTTCATAATTCTTTTAATAGTTTTCCAATGTGTTGTTTCAAGATTACTTTGGTATCTACTTACCAAACTTACAGAATATGCCAAGTCTGGTGTAGTACATAACATTGCATATATTAAACTTCCAATCGTTTGGGTATATGGTACTTTCCAAGGTTGTTTCCCTTTTCTAGCACATTGATCCTTGCTTAATCTTTTCCCATAAACATATGGTGTAGGGGCAGAAGTGCTATTATGCATTTTGAGCCTTTTTAGTACTGTACGTAAGTATCTTTCCTAATTTATACTCAACATTTTAGATTTTCGATATCTAAGGATCTATATTCCAAGAACATAGGATGCTTCTCTATATCCTTCATCTCAAATTTCAAGCTAAGTTCTTCTTTTGTTTTATTCAACATGTTAACATTATTTTTGGCGAGTAAGATATCATCCACATATAATGATAATATCACAAACTTGCTCCCACTTTTCCTAACATATACACAATAATCTAATCTGTTTGAAACAAATCTCATTTTGACAATTACATCATAAAATTTGAGTTACGATTGTCTTGAGGCTTGTTTCAAACCATATATTGATCTATTTAATCTGCACACTTTATCTTCATGTCTTTCCACTTGAAATCCTTCTGGTTGTGACATGTATATTTCTTCCTACAAATCTTCATTTAGAAATGCAGTTTTTACATCCATTTGATGTAATTCGAAATCTAAATGTGCAACAATAGTCAATATTATTCTTATATATGCAAACTTAGCTACAGGAAAGTAAGTTTCCTAAAAATCAATTCCCAGTTTTTGTGTATAACCTTTAGTAACTAACTAGGCCTTATATTTATCAATAGACCCATTAACCTTTAATTTTTTTCGGAATAGCTATTTACATCCTATAGCTTTTCTATTATTAGGCAGATCACATAATTTCCAAACTTGATTCCTTTTCATGGAATCAATCTCATCAACCATGGCTTCAAGCCATAGATCTTTTTCATGAGATTCAATGACACCTTTATATGTCATGGGTTCTATGTGATTTTCCTCCATATCTACTAATAAACAAGAAAGTTCATAAGAATGCACATGATAATCATCCATCCATGTAGGTTGATATCTCATTCTCTTGTTGCTAATAGTTACCGTTGATTCTTCCGATTCTCCATTCCTATCAATAGTTTTATCATTTTCATTTATAGGCTCATTTTAGTTTTCACCTACAATTTCCGAATGTTCATTCACATTTTTCATATTTTATTGCTCTTCATTTATCGAATTTTGTTCTGGGAGATTATTAAAATAATCATCACCTATTATCATTAGAGATTCCTCTTTTTGACTTTCCTTTTCTTCACTATCTAGGTTTTCTAGAAAAGTAGCATCTCTATATTGAATAATTCTCTTTTCTTTATGGTAAAATTTATAACCAAAGGAATTTTTACAATAGCCTATAAATCTACATTTTAGTGTTCTAGAATCTAACTTATCCCTTAATTATCCAGGAATAAATACAAAGGTTATAAATCCCTATTTCCTTAAATAATGTAAATTGGACTTTGTTCCGGTCCACAACTCATAAGGTGTGTTAGGTATATATTTAGTGGGTATTCTATTAAACACATGATTTGCTGTCGCTAAGTTTCTTCCCAAAAAGTTTTAGAGAGGCTTGAATGTGAAAGCATACATCTAACAGAATTCATTAGAGTTTTGTTTTTTCTTTCTGCCACACCGTTTTGTTGTGGTGTATAAGGTATTGTAGTATGCCTTTTAATTCTATGTAATTCACAAAATAGTTCAAATTCTTTAGAATTATATTCTCCACCTCTATCTAACCTTAACATCTTTATGTTTCTTCCAAATTGTTTTTCTATTTCCAGCTTTTATTTTTTAAAACATGTTAATACCTTACTTTTATGAAATATTAAATACACACAAGTATATCTAGAAAAATCATCTATAAAGTCACAAGATATTTCTTGTGATTATATGTTTTAACACTAAGTGAACCACACAAGAATGAATTAAGCCCAATAATTCATTAGATCTATGTCCATTTCTAAAAGGTTTTTTAGTCATTTTTCCAACTAAACAATGTTGACATTTCACTAATTCCACATTTTTAATATCAGGTAACATGTTTATTTTTATCAATTGTTTCATTTTAGATTTATTAGTGTACCAATCTTAAATGCCATAATTCACATTCAGACAAATAACACGAGGAATAATCAGAAGTCACATCAATTTCATTTATTTCATTATCAGTTACTGCATTTCAGAATAAATCATGTTCAGGTATATAAGTTCTCATTGCAAAAACTTTTTTATCTTTTCCAATGGACACACGTTTATTATAAAAACGTACTTCTAGACCATTCTTCATTAAAGCGCCCAGGGAGATACGATTCCACTTCATACCAAGTGCATAAAAGACGTCCTTCAATATTATAATGTTGTCTCCCATATCCAACTGATAGGTGCTAACTCCTTTCGCATCTAAGTAGGTGTTATTACCCTTATAGATGCATTGTTTCTAAGGACTGAATTCTTTAAAAGATTCCAGTTCCTTCTTGGTCTTTGAAATATGATTATTGGCATCTGAATCAACCCACTAATCGTTGGAACAAAGAACTACAACATTATTACACTCCACCACGCCAAATTTTTTTTTTATTCTTTGAATTTTGTTCTTAGTTCTTGCCTTTATTTCCGTCAGTATATGAACAAATTACTTTGAAGTGACCAAATTGGTTACATGCATGACAAGAGTCTCGTACTTTCTTTCCTTGTGCTTGATTTAGCCTGTATTGGTTTTTGTTTGGTTTATTCTTTCTTTTATAATTCTTGTAAATTCTTACTTTTGAAAAGCAGTATTTGCTTCTTCTAGATTGGTTTCATGACGCTTTTGTCTAACCATGATTTCTTATTCAGTTCTCAATCTAGCTGGCAATTTAGTAAGCTGAAGTGGGGTTGACCTTAAAGATGTAATGATCATATCAAAATAATGTGGCAAATTATTTAATATGGTCGCTATCTGTAGTTTATTAGGTATAGGGGTTCCTGTAGAAGCTAAGTCTTTTACCATGACAATCATATTATTAACATGCTCCACTACATTTTGTTCTTCATGTATTTTGCTGGAGTTATATTTCTGATGGATAAGTTGTGTGTTCATTTCAATTGTTTTATTATATTTCTCATTCAAGGCATTCCACAAAGTGTGTGTAGTGTCGCATGTTTCAAAATACTTTATTAAACTATTCTCCATTAACATGAATATTAGACTCTTAGCTTTCTTATCTTCTATTTTCCATTTTTCTAATTTTTTAACTTCCACGTCAAAAGTGTTAGTATTTATTTCCAGAAGATTAGATTCAATAACATGCTCAAAATTGTTATATATTAGTGCATAATTAATTTTTCTATGCCACATCTCATAGTTAACCTCATTTAATTTCTCAACTTTTCTCAACTGAGTGGTAATCAATTTGGTAGCCATAATTCAAATCTATAATGAAATATAATTTCCAAAATTAAAATTTCCACAACACACTAACTTGCAATTTCAATAAGATTCCAATAAACTTCTAATTTCAGGAATATGTGCAATTTCAAAATCAAATACTATAATATTCCTACTTAATCAAAAATTTCTAATTAGAAAATTAGCTCATAAAAATAGACTTCCAATTAATGTCTAATTCCAGAAATTATGCAAATTTCTAATTTCCTTTTATAATATATAATTTTAATCAACAATTAAATCATGCAATATTTTCAATTCAAAATAATAACCCTTTAATCATGCACTAATGCAATAAAATTGGAAATCTAAATAGATTTAATCAAATATCTAATTACTGAATTTAATCAATTAAAAGTGATTAAAAAAACAGGATGACAATGCAATGAAGTAGAGATTTATGCTCTCAGTTTGATTGGTCAAAGTGTAATGCATTGATTTAATTAAAATAATTATAAAAACAAAGACAAGTGGGTGTTGCTCAAAGTGTAATGCATTGATCGGAAAAAAAGAAACAACGAAACACACAAGGAGGTGAGAAATGGGGTGAAACCTGTATGGTGGAGGTGGCCTGGGTCTTGTGGGCTGTTGGCGAGTGCGCAGGAGAGGACGCTGCCGTAGAGAAGGCTGGCGTGTGCGCAGAGGAGGACGATGAAGTGGGGTTGGCGATCGTGCAGGGGAGTACGAAGCGACGATGGCTCATGTACGGGATGATCAGCCCGAGGGGGAGGGGGGGTTGCTTACAGGTGGATAATCATGCCAAGGGATCGTACGCGTGAGGGCTACGGTGAAATTGGAGTATCAAGTAGATGAGGAGGTCAGACCACCTAAGCTCTGATACCACTTGTTGATGCTGCAGTGGTGGTGGTAGCGATGAGCACAGCGGTGGAGCGGCGATGCTTTCGGGCTCCAATGGGTAAGGTGTATGGGTGAGGATAATCTTTTTCTTGGTATCTCTAAAACATCAACCATCACCTCTTTAGATAGGGAGCATACCTTGTTCGTTGCCCCCCTCTGCCCCAAAACGCTCTCATAAATTCCGACACTGTCACCGACAATCGTTTCTCAACTGTGGCCTTCGTTGACCATAGTCTAATAGACCGCACAGGTCTTAACATGCATGGGGTGCATCCTCACGACATCCCTTGGTGCCTAGACACTAGAGATCTCCAATCCCAAGCTCGACCAGTATTAGGTGTAGACACCCTGATTTTGCAGTCACTTAGCGACAGACCTCCTAGATCATGCTTTGATTCTTGTAGACCTAACCTGACCCTTTAAAACCAAAAATAAGCCAAAACCTATCCGAAAACCTAAACTAGTAGTCCAAGCTCAAACCAAACACCATAGGTCCAACCACAAACCCATTTTGGCCCACAAAGTGAAAACCCCAAACGTAAACCTAAAAATGAAACATAAACCTAAAGAAATAACTAACCCAAAAACAAAACTAGACCTAAATCAAACCTAAAAGAATACATAAAAATAAACTGAAACAAAAACAAAACCAAACCTAAAATAAAATAAATAAATAAGCACAAACCGAAAAGCAATAAACCATAATAAACCCAAATCTAACCCCATAGGCCTAACCGTAAATATAAAATCAGGACTTAAACCTAAACCTAAGAAAAATAATAATGATAAAACGAATCAAAAATAAAATCAGACCTAAAACAAACCTAGCAAAGATAAGTAAAAATAAACCAAAACCAAAACAAACCAAAACCGAACCTGAAAATAAAAATGAACACAAACCCAAATATAATAAATCTCCACCATAAGGCCACAAGCCTAGTCTAAACCCTAAGTCCATACAAACCCATCCTCACCGTCCGTTCGAGAGCCCTACATCTAACGTCCCTCATGCCACTAAGAGCCTTATATAAGACTACCCACACAAGAAGAGAAGAAGTCTTTTGGAACTTGGGAGAAAAGAGAGGGAGGCATGTTAGAGAGAGAAGAAGAAAAAGAGAAAAAGGGAGAGGAAAAAAAACCTAGAAGGAGAAAGAGAGAGAAGCACTCATAAAACCTCGGCCTCCACGCGAATGAGAGGAGGAGGGTGGCATCCATTGCAACCACAGCCTACCTCCGCATCCCGTAGTTGCTGCCATCACCGGAGGACGTCAAAAATCATCCACCACGTAGGTATATCTCGTATCCTCATTAGGTTTGACTATATGAATGTTGTTTTCGTAGTTTCAATGCACATCAATGTTTATTCGAGGATTTTCTCGTTGTTTCATTTTGGTTTTATGCGTTATACCTATTTTCCAGTGATGGGTCGTCGTCCACGTGAGACAGCCGGTCTTCAAGCGTGATTGGCAATCTATCTCCCTCGTTTTTGCATGCATATGCTTTCCTCCACTCTAGCAATCCACACAAATCCAATAACCACGTCGAAAACCAGCCCCCTTCAAACCACACTCAATGCCATCTCCAATAGTCCAAAAAACCAAGACCCATGCAAAGCATGTAGAGAGAGACACCCCATGCAAACCCAAACGTCCCACAGCCCGGTCACCCTCCTCCTTCCTACCACGCCAGCCCACGTCCACCCCGAACCTGGTAAACCCCACACAGCCTTCCCTCCAACCCTCAGTCCATCGTCCTCTTCAACAACCCAATAGTGGACTCTCCACTTCAAAACCCTAGCCCAACCTTCCAACAAGATTGAGAGAGAGAGGAACAGGGAAAGAGAGAGGAACCAAACCTCCACAAAAACCATGGACCCAAGCATCCAAGAGAGAGAGAGGGAGGGAGATAACAGGTCCTATAGCCCTAGGGCAGCTCTGCATGCAAGAGGAGGAAGACGACTTCCAATCACCGTAACGAGAGGCGACAGATCTCATCACCACACCCATAGGCGACGAGATCAGGCTCCTGTCACACAGGCTACAGATGATTTTCAGTACATTTTTTCTACAGCCTTTGTTTTTTACTGTTTGTGTTAATTGTTATTGCCTACAGTAGTGATCTGAATAAATAAAATTGATGATATTCCTGTGCACCATTATTTTGGTTTTTTATAAGGATTTAGGGTTGTTTTCTATCCACAATAGAGTGGAAACTAATTGTTTGACCGCAAAGTTATAGTTCCTTAGAGTTCTCTATCTGATTTGACCAACTGAGCAGAGTGAACCCAGGTCGGTGCAAGTCGCCTACCCATACTCTGTCTTGGTTATGATTATCAGGTTAGGGAACCTAAGGTGTCTTAAGGGCTTGATTCAGACTTCACCTTTCTCTCTAAGTCTGTAACAAATCCTAGTAGAAACTTGATATCTTACTGTTTGGTGTTAATTTATTGTTTTGTGGTTTGCTAGGACCGACCCGTAAGAATAGAATCCTAGGTCGCGGTCCCCTCTTTAGAGAGACAAACCCGCAGTTTAGGCCCTCTTAGTGGACCCTAACGAAGGTCAAAGAGCGGTACCAAAGGGCCCAAATCATACTAAGTGACCCCTAGAACCCCTAAAATCAACTTCACCCTTGCCATAGGAGCCTAGATGATCGAGTGAACACAGGTTAATCAAGTCAATTATTAAATATTTGAACCTACTAATATTGGCGTTTTCTCTGAAACTTGATTGCTTAAATAGACTTGTTTGATGTTTGATCTGTCCAAGAAAGATCTTGGTTGCTGGATCAGTTTGGGGCACGTGCCGCTAGACTGAGAGGCAACACCCTCGTCACCCAATAAAGCGACAACAAGATCTGACACCACGCAGGGAGGCGACGTCAGAAGAACGGCTCTGTTTGACTTGTTTGCTGGATGATGTGTGTTTTGAGCACGTTGACATTTTGCATAAACCTCTGCATAGCCTTGCATATTATCTGTTTTAACATTATTGTCATTGATTCACCAATGTTCATGTTTGACTTGATTTAATTAGAGTTCATTGGTGTTTTCCTTGTTTTTACCCGCATCCGCATAGTACTAAGCATCGTGCCCACTTGGACATACATTAATGACATTCATGCATGGTTTTTTTGCATATCACCTAAGGACGTACAGTAATCGGCACAATCGCCTACATTATGTCCCGAATCGGTTTTCATGCATCGTATATTGCATATCGCCTAAGGGCGTACAAAAAATAGCATTCATGTTATCATGATGTCCCAAACATCTCATGCATCATTTTCCATTGCGTTTCTTTTGGATTTCTCGCATTCGTCTTAAGAGCAAGGATGTTTATTATGTCGAGTTCTTGTGAACCGTCCTTCTAGAACTCATATAGCGTAACTAAGTATTAGGTTGCATGGCTTTTTACCTCTTACTTTCTGTTTGTTTTCGCATGGTATGAAGCACACATCTATCTTAGACACAAGCAAGCATACATTCGCATTTGCTACACATACGAGTGGAAAAGAGTAGAAAGACTAATTCGTCAGGCGTACGGCGGTGCCTAACACCTTCCCCGTGCGTAACAAGAGTCCTTATCCATTTCTCTGCTTACAATGACCTATGTGTTATCCATTTGCATTGGAGTCATTTCTTTTATTTGTCTTTGATTGTTTGTTGCATCGCATTGCTTTTTTTTAGTTTTTCTCATCTTTCTATTAAATTGACTAGGTGACGACACCCCTTATCCATTTTGTTTTGTTTTCATGTGTTTTCTGGTGTTTTCGAGTCGAGCATTCCTTTCCTAGGACTCACCATTCCTCACCGAGGTCCTATTGGTTTCACCCCCACGTTGGCATGGTCACAGGAACTGGTGACTCTGTTGGGTATTGTAACACCCCAGTGCTACACAACAGTATGAGAACTACCCAAACACAATTAAAGGCAACTAAGTAGCAATATTAAAATAAATAAAGCTAACTACCCAGACCTGTGTGCGGCAAGTGTAGCTCGAAAAGTTGCACCAAAGAAGACTGCTCCTACAGCTCAGCACCTGAAAACAAGGGGACAAGAAAACACGCGTGAGTGACAAGAATGCCACCCAGTACGCG
>JAMKQA010069824.1:0-19356 GCA_024699735.1 Posidonia australis | reverse complement strand
GGGTCTCCCATTTGGTGATGAGCCGATTATTGGCGAGACTACCCACGGCTTTCACATGGCGGCAGCTGTCTTGGGTCGCATTCCTCCTAGGCCTCCAAGGGGGAAACACATGCTTACTGTTGGCTGGTTAAGGGAATGGGACAAGTTTTGGCCCAACCTTGAGCCCGGGAGCGAGGAGGCTGACTTTGTGATGAGGCACTTCCTGCTGGAGCTGTTCGCCATGATGTTCTGCGATTCTTCAGCCTATTGCATTCACGCTGATTGGATCCCATATCTATCCAACCTGGATCACTTGGATCATTATGACTGGGATGGCGCCAGTTATGCCTGGCTGATTAATGGGCTGGATAATGTGGTCAAGCTGGGGCGCCGCTCTTACATGGGAATTGAAGGCTCGTCTGGTATCGGCCCCAGTTTCGACTTTGCCATATGGGAGTGTTGGTTTTACAGTCTACAGTGATGCCTGTGGGACTGGTTTGGGGTGTGTGTTGATGCAGCATGGTAGGGTGGTGGCCTATGCCTCGCGTCAACTGAAAGATCATGAGAAGAATTATCCCACCCATGATTTAGAGATGGCAGCTGTTGTGTTCGCCTTGAAGATTTGGAGGCATTGTATGGCAGACCCTGCAGGACACCCACTTGCTCGAGTGAGGTGCATGAGAGACAGTTGATTGGGCCCAAGATCGTACAGCAGTACGAGGGCAAGGTGGATGTGATCAGGAAGAGGTTGTTGTCTGCCCAGAGCCGACAGAAGAGCTATGCTGATAGGAGGCAGAGACCTCTAGAATTCGAGGTAGGAGACTTCATTTTCCTGAAGGTGTCACCAACCAGGGGTGTAATGTGGTTCGGTAGGAGAGGCAAGTTGAGCCCTAGATATATCGGACCGTATCAAATTACCAAGACGGTTGGTGAGGTGGCTTATAGACTAGATCTGCCTCTAGAGTTGGCGGGTGTACACAACACCTTCCATGTGTCGATGTTGAGGAAGTGTTTGGCCGACGCATCCCAGGTGATACTAGTGCAGCCATAGGAGCTGGGGGAGGACTTGATTATGGTTAATAATGTAGTTCAGATACTGGACAGGAAAGAGCAAGTCCTTAGGAATAGAGTGATTCCAATGGTGTTAGTTCAGTGGCAACACCATGGTGTAGAGGAGGCTCCCTGGGAACGCGAGATGGACATCCAGAGATAGTACCCCTACTAGTTTTGTTAGAGCTGAATTTCGAGGACGAAATTCTTTTAAGGGGGTAGGATTTGACATTTGGGCCTGATTATCCATTTTTATTTGTAAACCATGTAATTAATTGTTATATGTCTTAAATGGGTTATTAATGGATAATCTGTTGTTTCTTGTTTATGTGAGCTTGTGGTTGGTCTTTTGTGCACCTGTTTGTGATTTGGGACCAATGTGGAGTCCGGCTTGAGGGTGCACTGTCGTCTCGGTTTGCGTGCCTATCTTTTCTTCCTTTCTTTTCCTTCTTTTTCTCCTTTCATTCCATCCTCTCACGAGCCCACACTATTTTTCATCGTCTTCTTCCTTCCCATCCCCGACCCGTGCCACCAGCGACACTGGTCCGTGCCTCGCCGTCTCCTCCGATGCGATGGGCGGCCGACGCGATGCAGGAGGAGAAGAGGATAAATGGAGGCCGCGGCATGCGATGAGAGGATGGGGTGACCGAGAGAGGAGGAGAGGGAGATAAGCGGCGCGTAACCGAGGTGGTAGGGTGAGCTACCAGTGGGTTCGCCGACCGAGGAAGTTCGCCGGAGTGCGGGAGAGTCGTCAGGCAGCTGACCCAGGTACGTGACTCTTTTCCCTTCCTTCGTTTAGTTTTTATTAAGGATGGGTTAATTGCATGAAATTAAGAGAAATGCATGTTAAATTGTAGAAAAATCATAAAATGAATGGGAATGTGATGTATCGCATGAGAATGTAGAGATCATGTGGTTAGGATTGATGTTATTGGAGAAAATGTGATTTTGGGGTTGAAGGCTACAGTAGCCGTTCTTGAGCCTCTTCCCCTTGTGATTTTCGTTTGAATTGTGTGGTTGATGGAATCATGAATGGTTTGAGGGGTTTTGAAGTAGACTTGAGGGTCTACACCCCATGATTTTATGGAAATTGTTGGTGAATGTTTGGCGGGTCTGATTGGGACTCCCACTTGGGGCGATTTTTCACTGCTCGGAAAGGGGTGTGCCCTATCTGTAAGGAATTCGGTATACCGAAATTATTCGGTATGCCGAAATCCTAGCAGATTAAGCCAGAACCCATGGTTCGGTAGATCGAAATTTGACGGTCGACCGAGACAAGGGACTTTGACATACCAAAAATGTTCGGTTTACCGAAACAGGGAATTTTAGCATACCAAACTGGGGATTCGGTCTGCTGTTTTTGCCCTGAACTTGATATGTTTAAACATGGATTTAAATGAATGGGAAATGGTTTTAAATGGTATGTTAAGTTTATGTGAATGATGTTTCCCCATGTAATGACATGGAGGCATGTGAAACCCCAAACAAATGGATTTTGGTGTGGTTTTGGGTTTTAGACCCTATTAATGAATGAAAAAGATGGTTTTATGTGGTTTTGGGTATGAGACCAAATTTATGACTTTAAGCATGGTTTCCATGCCTTGATTTGGGACCCCAGTGGAGGGTCAAGTGTTGCAAGGAAATAGAGTCCTGCAACGAGAAGAATGGAATGAAATGGAAAATGGTTTTGAAATGGTACACTGATAATGTGGTTGCCGTGCTCATAACGGTGTAGGCTGAGCCTGGATTTTCATACCTAGTTGTTCGGGTCACCGACGGTGTAGGCTGAGCCTGGGTCATTGTACCTAGTTGTTCGGGTCACCAACGGTGTAGACTGAACTTGGGTCATTGGACTTAGTTGTTCGGTTCACCGATTGGGGCATCAGATAGAGACGTATCCCCGTGCACTTATGAAAATGAAATTGGGGCTGGTTGGATGGGGCGGTGACATCCCGCATAGGGAATTTCATTGCGACAGTGCAGGAAGGTAGGGGAAGGATGTCCTCGCCTACTGCTTGTGTGCCTAGTTACCCCTGATCAAGGTAACAACAGTAAAGAAAAGTGGAAATAAATAAAAAAGAGAAATGTCATTTGGTCAAGATTGGACTGATGAAATGGTCCTAAAATCCTGAAAAGAAATGATGATGTTTTAACCAGTTTCCAGCCAGTGTTTATGATTTGGTTTTGAGCCCAATACGGCATTGTGTTTTAGGCTGGATCTGGTCAGCAATGTGAATTTGAAAGTGTGTTTTGGGAAGAAATCCCAAATATAGAAAAGGGAAATGTTTTGGAAAATGAATTCCAAAAGGTTTTTGAAATAAATGTAAAGGAATGTTTTGAAAGAAAAAGTGGTTTTGGAATGAATTTCCAAATGTTTTGAGAAAAGAAAAGGAAACATGGCTTTTGAAAAAGCATGGATTGGGATTGAATTCCCAAGTGATTGTCTAATAAAAGAAAGGATGATTTTCAAAAAGAGAAAACCAAGTTTTGACAAGAAATGATAAGAAATGAGATTTATGGTTTTGCCGAGGTTTTGTGGTTTGTATGTTTTGAGACGCGTACTGGGTGACTTAGATGTCACTCACGCATGCTATTTGGTTTTCAGGTGCAGATCGCGTGCAGCCGAGTTCCGGTGCTGGAGTTGGAGCTTCTAGCCGCACATTGTGACCCTGAAGGTGAGCCGTAGTTACAGTTATTTGATGTTTCTGTAATTAGTGTAATTATGCTAGATACTGTGTTTTGTAGCGTGCCCGGGATCGAGGCGTTACAGATACGTAAGTTAGTGAGCGAGAGGTCTATGATATTCCCTTGTGTTGGGTAATGGGTGTTGACCTCCTATTTGCTACTTACATTAGCTTTATTTCTCTGGAGGGGTATTGGAGATTCTAGGTTGCCTTGATGTTTGCTTATTGTTCAGGACTCCTGTCTACAGAGTTCGGCAACTAAAGTTACCTCCAGGCATTTTCCTTTGTGTTAGACATTGTATAGAATGTAGTGAATACTACGTTCAATACTTCAAAGTGGCTCCTGCACTTCTTTAATAAAATTGTTATTTCTTCTAGGCTGCCCCTTGCCCCTAGTCCAAAGATGATGATAAATAGTGATAGATGTTGGAGATAAACTTAGGTGGAGGATAATAAGTCTGGCCTCAGCTTTATTTGTTTAATTGAAGATGACCATCTCAGTGGGAAAGGTCAAAATGGGACGTGGCATCGCAACTATCCTAGATTTTTGCATCATAGGTCAAACTTATTATCAGTTTCATATGGTGGTGTTGGTTGGGTGGATTTTACCCTATTATTTCTGCTTGATTTTCATATTGGATTTTTCATTTTATTGAGCTTTTTTATTCTTATTGGATTTTTTAAAAAAAAATTTGGTTTTTTTGTATTTGGTTATTTTTTATTTTTTATTTTTTTGGGTTTTATTTTTTTGGATTATTGGTTTTTCTATTTTTTGGGATTTTTTGTTTTTTTATTTTTTTGATTTTTTTTGTTTGGTTTGGGAGAAAGCAATTAAACCCTCTACAAAGTTGGGAAGAGAGAACTGAATGGGTGGAAATCTTGGCGACTGGATCCCTTATGCCCTTTTGGATCGGTAGATGCTTCTGGTTTACCTCAGTATTAGCTGCCCCTAGCCTTGGGTTCCTGCCCCTTGTGTCTGAGTGTGTAGTGGAGGGTGTGGGAAGAGAGGATAGTCTCCTATTCTAAGATTTTGGCTTGACTTGGAGTTCTAAACCCCCTTGGCCTAAGGTCAATTCCTATTGTGTTTTTTATTCCTCAATTTTATTTTATTTTTTTTGACTCTAGATAACTTCTTTACTACTGTCTTTTCATTCATTTCCATTTAGATAGCTTCTTTGCTGCCATCTTTTTCTCTCTCTTTCTTTTGGTCAATGGACACTTTTTTGGTTGCCTTCTTTTCTTTTCTTTCTTTTTCTTCTTTTTCTTTTAGCCGGTGTTCTACCCATCATTATGCATTGAGATTTTATGCTATTATAGTGTACCTACCGGGTGTCAGTGATCTCATCGCTGTTTTAAGTGTTTGGTTAATGGATATTTGTTATTGATGGACTAAATCACTTCTTTTATTTTGGTCTCCTCTTTTGCGCTTCTAAGTTTGGCCTTGTACATTTACCCAAGATTTATGCTAGGATAGCATGCCCGACTCTAGAGATGTGTGTGGATTCGTTACTCGTGGACTAGAGGGGGAACTCTTGGAGGTTTGCCTCCATCTCAGTGTTAGACCCTTGATCTCCTTTTCCCACAATGTGTTTGTGAGGTGAGGGGCTAAGGACAAGGTTCCTAAGTCTAGTGAGGCAGGTAGTTCGCAAGCTCGGGTAATTCATAGGCCTAGTATGCTTCTCAAGGGTAATACCTCTTGAGGTGCAGTACATTCCAAAGGTGTTCAAGCCTAGTGCCTTACTCTTTGACCAAACAATAGGTGTTGTTCGGATATGCCTCAATTACCAAGTATGGTCCTTCCCAGTTCGATCTCAATTTCCCATGCTTGCGTGGCAGGATTTCTTTAAGCACCCAATTAGCATTATTAAATTTGCATTCGATTAGTTTCTTTTTATAAGCCTTCGTGAGTCATTTTTGGTAGAGGCATGCATGCTTGGCAACGTGCAACTACTTCTCATCTAGTAGATCTAACTGTAGATGTACCAACTACCTCTTATCCTCGATAGTTATCTCATCATCAAGTTGGACTCTTGATGAGGGGACCATGATTTCGAATGGGACTACTGTCTCCATACGATAAGTAAGCGCAAACGGGGTTTGACTCGTAGGTGTTCTTATGGAGGTTCAGTAGGCTCGTAAAGCGTTAGTTAGTTTATCTATCCAATCTAGTCCCTTTGTACCTTCTATCCTTTTTTTAAGGATTTGGATTAAAGTTTTGTTAGTAGATTCAGCTTGCTTGTTACCTTGGGGGTTGTATGGCGACGAATGGTGTAGCTTAATTTTGAACTTCTTGAATAGCTTTCGGAAGTCCTTTGGCATGAAAATTGCACCATTGTCTGCTACTAATTTCTTCGAGATCCCGAACCTTGAAAGGATATTCTTTCAAATGAATCTACATAGACTTGAGGCTGTGATTTCAATGAATGTATCAGCTTCTACCCATTTGGTGAAGTATTCAGTGGTAGTGAGTATGAACTTGTTTTTCTTTTCTGCATCAAAGGGGCAATTACATTGAATGCCCACATAGCAAATGACCATGGTGCTTGAGACGGGTTCAACTTTGATGCTGGTGCATGTATTCTATTCACATGAACTTGGCATTGCTTGCACCTTCTCACTCTATTTGCATCTCTGCTTCCATAGTGGGCCCATAGTAATCCCTTCATAATACCATCTTGGCCATGAATTGGGCATTCATGTGTCCATTGCATATCCCTTCGTGCATCTCACTAAGGATGACCTTGATCTCCTTGTAGGTGACACAACAAAGCTCTCTCTTGTTGAAAGACTACTTGAATAGGACTCTGGCTCTCATGAAATATCTAGTAGCCATCCTTCTTATTGCTTCTTTGTCTTGCAAAGTTGCATACTCGGGAATAGTCTTGTATTGGATGTAGTTTTGGATGTTGAAAAGCTAGGGGTTTTCATCTTCGATGTTGTAGCAAAATTCGTACCTTGTGATCTTCGACTTCGCAATCTCCTACTTGAGCTCCATTGCCCATGGCTCAGTTGAATCAAGGAGGGATGCCCCTTGCTATTGCACCATGATGGGCTATTCCCTGGCATTGATTAGGAACTCAATTAAGGAGGCTAGCGAGGCGAGATCATCCACAAGAAATTTGTGGCTCTAGATGGTATGGACATACACCACTTGCTAGAATCGGGTTAGCAACAGGCGAGCGATGTCTTTGTATGCCTCTAATCTTGGATTAATGGTTTTGTATTTATTCAAGATTTGTCTTAGAATTAGTTGGAGTCTTTGATGAGCTTTAACTGCTTTGCCCGAAGATCAAGGCCTCGTATTATGCAACATTGTTGGTGCTCACGGTGAAATTTAATTAGATGGCTCAGGGGATAAGGACTCCTTTAGGGGAGAGGAGTGCTACGCCAATGCTTGTCCCTTGCCTATTTAGTGCTCCATCGAAGTAGAGGGTCCATTGTTTGTTGGGTGGTACCACAACTTGTATTGCCAATATTTATTCATCTAGGAAATTTGTTTGGATGGGTTGGTAGTCCTTTATGGGTAGTTTTGCCAGATGATCCGCTATGGCTTGCCCTTTAATTGCTTTCTGAGGTATGTAATGGAGGTCAAACTCTGTAAGGAAGATTTGCCATCTTGCCAACCTTCCAGAGAGAGCTGGTTTCTCGAACATGTACTTGATTGGATCCATTTTCGTGATGTAACAGACCTTGTGAGGCAAGAAGTAGTGCCTTAGTTTTTGAGATGGCCATACTAGTGTTAAACAATGCTTTTCAATAGCAGTGTATTTCTCTTCACATCCCAAAAATGTTCTACTTACATAGTAGATGGCCTTTTCTTTCTTTCCACTTTTATCGTTCTAGGCGAGCACCACCTCGATGGCAGATGAAGTAACTGCAACATATAACAATGAAGGCTTTCTTAGTATGGGTGCTAACAAGATGGGAGGGTTCATGAGGTAAGCCTTGAGCTCATTAAAAAACTTTTGGCAATTTTTATCCTAGACGAACTCCTTTCCCCTTTTTAACAGCTCTTAGAAGGGCTTACATCGGTCGACGTGTTGTGAAATGAATCTCTGGATGAATTGTAAATGCCCGATGAGTCCTCTAAGCTCCTTGATGTTTCGTGAGAGAGGCATTTGTGCGATTGCCTTGGTTTTTGTGGGTATACCTCGATTCCTCTTTAACTAATGATAAAGCCCAGTAGTTTGTTGATAATAATCCTGAATACGCATTTCTTTGGATTCATCATCAATTGGTACTGCCTTGCTCTACTTAGTACTTTTCTCAATGCCTCAAAATTCCCTTCCCTTATCTTTCACTTGACCAAGATGTTGTCAACATACACTTTCATGCAATCGTGAATCATGTCGTGAAATATGGCCATCATTGCCTTTTGATATGTGGCGCTAGTATTCTTGAGTCCAAATGGCATGACCACGTAGCAGTATGTTCCCTATGATGTCATGAGCGATGTCTTTTTTTGGTCTTCTTCTACTAACTTAATATAGTTGTAGCAAGAGAAGCCATCCATGAAAGACAACATCTCATATTCTATGGTATTGTCCACTAGCAAGTCGATGTAGGGTAAAGGGAAGTCGTCTTTAGGACCGACATCTTTGAGATTGCGATAATCGTTGTAGACTCTGACCCTCCTGTTCTTCCTAGCCACTGGCACAATGTTGGAGACCCACTTAGGGTACACAACCACTTTAATGAATTTTGCTTTGTGGAGTTTATCGATCTCCTCTTTGACTTTGAGCGGTAGCTCTGATCTCAGTCACCTCAATTTTTGTTTGATAGGTTTGGCACTGGGGTTTAGTGGAAGTTGGTGTTCCACTAGGGTTGACTGTAGTCTTGGTATATCTTCATACTTGAAGGCTAGTACATCCACGAACTCCTTTAGGATCTTTACCATTTCAGCTCGCTCTTCTAGATTTAAGTTGGCACTTATGGGCACTGGCTTTGGCTCCTTCCTCGTTCCCAGGTTGATTTCCATGGTTTCCTCCTCATCTGCTTTTGTCTACTCTTTGTATTTATCCATTAAATGCTGAAGTAGGTCTGTATACCTGCACACTTCCCAAACTTGTCAAATTCTTCTATCAAGAAAACCATGTTAGCGGTAGCCAGCTCCTAAGGCATTGCCTCCATGTAATGACAGACACAAATATTTTTCAAAGCGTTGACCAAAAAAGACTGTGAGTTGTTACTACTGACATGGTGATTCTGCTTTTCGTCATTCAAAACGGAAACTAAATTAAAATTATTCCTAGGAAAAGAAAACAATACGGAATTAAAAAGTCTTTTATTTACAAAATCTAGGGGGATTCCCCTAGAGTTACCTCTATCAGTAGAGGTTTGAAACTTTTTATGCGGACTCATCATTTTTGACATTCCCACCATCTTTGAAAGGCTCATGATCTATTCCCTGGTTTGGATCACTTTCGGGCCTGTAGGATGTGGATCGTCAGAGATGTTTGCGTTGAGGAGGCGAACCTTGTCGACTAATCGCTATGACCTTCTTAGATTTTGCTCGGTGAGTTGGCTCAACGTAGAAGATGGTTTCAGAGTTGAAGGCAAAGAGAGCTCAAAAAAGTTAGTGATAGAGGAGGTGTGTCGTGGCTTGTCTGGAGGTGTGGGAGTTGGTGACGAACCCTTTGTTATTGGGGAGGATGCTAGTGGCTCAGTTGTTGGAGAGAATGCTGGTTGTTTAGCTATTGTTGTCGTTGGCTCAGTTGTTGGAGGGGATGCCATTGGCTCAGTTGTTGGAGAGAATGCCAGTGGCTTAGTTGTTGGTGAAGGCACTAGTGGCTCAGTTGTTGGCGAAGACGCTGGTGGCTCAATTGTTGGCAAAGATGTCTGTGGATCTTTGACTAAAAGTTGGCCTTCTGGCAGCCTTCTTTGTAGGTTAAGGGTTTCAAATAGTTGGGAAATGCCCTCTCCCTTCGTATCCTCCATGCCTGAATTGGCATCCTTTGTATGTTCGGACGACGCAACACATTCTTGCAAGATGGTGTTTGGGTTCATGATGCCTCTACTAGTGAAGTGATTCCTTAGGTTCCATTGCAGGGGTTGCTCATCTTGGAGTCGGTTGAACCCTAGTCCCACTCGACCTTCTCTGTCATATGCTTTCACTAGCTCCTTCATCCCTTTGCCTTCTGGTCCTACCCCTTGGCCTTCCTTGTAGCCAATTTTCTTCATGACCTCCCATCCTACATTCATAGGGATCGTTTTGGCTTTGGGAGATGACTTTATTCTATAGACTAACTTGGGCTTGGCCCACCGTTCCCTGAGCCCAACCATAGAGACTATGCCTTTTATTTTCTCAGCTTTGGTTGGTTTTTCTCGCACATTGACCTTATGTGGTAGGTAAATCATATTTGCTTTGGCTTCTATGGTTGGCATGTCCCCTTCTAATTTTATGATTTTCCCATTGTGTGGGAATTTTAAACACTGGTGGTGGGTGGATGAAACTTCTTTTAAACTATCAAGCCACTACCTTCCCAAGATGATTTTGTACGGGACATTCATGTTTATAACAACTAGCTGTGTAAGAATTGAGCCAATCCTATCCTAATCT
The DNA here is from genome assembly GCA_024699735.1 of Posidonia australis. Classification (NCBI taxonomy): domain Eukaryota; kingdom Viridiplantae; phylum Streptophyta; class Magnoliopsida; order Alismatales; family Posidoniaceae; genus Posidonia; species Posidonia australis. The sequence goes on along the minus strand of JAMKQA010069824.1, from coordinate 9,084 downwards.
TGTGGTCCATTTGTCGTGTGCTTTCATTTGCTATCATCGTATCCAACAATTGTCGTGTCTATAGGGTTTAGCAAGGCCTCATTCACCCCAAAGTTCTTATTGTGGACAAGGAACACATGTCCATTGATGCTCCTATATCTACTAATACACCAGATATTAAGTGATTATTTACAGAAATAGTTACATTTAATGGTGCCATCCTCCTTTTTAGTAACGCAAGCTCATCATTAGAGAAGGTAATGATAGGCTTCACAAAAGCAACTGTAACTATCACTTGGAGCTCCTCTACTGGTATGTCTGGAGCTACGTGCATTTTTTTGAGTACTTTTTGCAAAGCTCTCTGGTGTAGGCTCAAGCTGTTGATGAGATTGAAAATAGAAATCCTAGCATGTGTTTTCTTTAACTACTCCAGGATGTCGTATTCCACTGGCTTTAATTTCTCTTGTGGTTGGGATGGCCCTACTTGTTCTACTAGTGGCACTATCCGATCCGACATTCTTCATCTCCAAGTGATGGGTGTTGTTGCTGCTTCAGCCATGACCTTGTTTTCTTGTTCTTCTAGAATCTTCCTTTGGACCAAATCATGTGGCATGACGAAGGTTGGCTTCTATGGTATGTGCCTTCCATGCCCCAACAGGTTGATGGCTTCTGTCAGCGATGTTCCTAGTGCTCGAAATATTGACAATGGGGGAGTAACAACAGTTCGTGGTGCTATTGTACCTTGGGAGTTTGAGGTTTTGAAAATCACTGACGTGCTTGGTGGTGGTTTGACAGTTTTGAAGATTGGTGAGATCGACGATGATGCAGCTTTGGGGCCCCATAATGACGAGAGGGCTTCTCTTGATGGCTTCTTCCAGAGTGGGGGTAGTGTCCCTTCTTTCCTTTCATTGTTGAAGATGGCTAATTGTGGTAGTGGTTCCAGTTGAACTGGCCTCTAGAGTACTCCCAGGTGATGAGCTAGGATGCTGATCACTGCTCCTTTATATTTGAATTTTAGTAGTTGGTGCACAAAGGATGCTACTGCCCCTACTTCTACTAGCCATGATCTCCCCTGGATGAGTGGCTCTAGAACATCTTCTTCTAGCACAATCATGGTGGTGGTGCTTGTCAGCAGACCCACTGTAATTTTCACAAAGTTTTGTTTATCTTGTTTTCATTGATCCCTAGGTATCATAGTGTGGGCAATGAATTGAGGCTTTGACTAGCTCTAGTGTCGATCAGTACTCCTCACAGTACATAATCATTAATCTCGACTGAGATGATTAGAGGCTTCTCTTGCTCCGATGGTGGCAAGAGTTCAGATTCGAACAAGACGATATTTTCCTACTCAAATTGCTCAATGGCTCTTTGGACCAAGGTCATGGGACTTTCCATTTCAAAACTGTCTTGAGGCTCATCCACGGCGATAAAGTTAAATTGATCAAGGAATTCAAGATCTTCAATTGTTATCTCTTTGTCTTTTACCACCATTTTTTTCGTCTTCTACAGTTTCTTCCTCATTCTCCGCTTCAATGTCCTAGCTGTCATCGGATATTGTTTCCCATTCCTCTTCATGTTGCTGGGGGTTCTCATTCATAGGCCACAAAAATTTTAGCAAACCTGAAAGCCATAACTTTATGGTTAGGGAGGGGCTTGTTATGGATTTGTTGTTGCTACCCCTCTCATTGCCTCTGCCTGGCTCTGTCCACTAGCACATCCCATTTGAACACATCCACTTCTACCATGTTGGAGACCATGTCTTTGAAGTTCCAATAGTCATCAATGTTGTGACCATGTCTTCTATGAAAAGGGTAGAATTTAGTCTGGTCACAATTCGGAGCATCTGGCTTGGTGGGAGGGAGGTTGATGCTTTGGCCTGCGTCAGCTCTATAGACATGTCTATTAGTGAGACTAGGAGCGGTGGGTAATGGATTCACTTGGATCCTTCGGCCTATGCTAGCTGGGGAGGGGGTACGTTATGGTAGTTGCTTTTTTCCCCATTATTGTTGGTGCTCCTTGAAGAATTGTTGTTGGGACTTTCCTTGTTCCACTGTTGTTGGGGTTGACCCCATTGTTGTCGAGATTGATTCCACCACTGTTGCTGGGGATGATTCCACTACTGTTGTTGAGGATGACCCTATTATTGTTGTTGAGGAGGACCCCATCACTATTAAGGGTGTCCCCATAATGGTTGTACGTTGTTTTGGCGAGGCTCTGAGCGGTGCTCTTGGATAGCCATTGTTCTTTGCTCCCATGGCTTTGGCGTGGTGTTGATTTTACTCACTGACCTGATTACACCTTCCCCCACCTATGCTTTTCTTGCTTTCTTTGGCTCATCAATGAACTCATGCAAGTTTTCCTTGACAAAAGTGGCAACCTCATAGAGGGCTTCTACAGTGGGGTAGTATGCATTCACTAGCCACTTCTTCATAGGTTCGATCATGTTGGCTATGAGGGTCTGAATGACTTTTCTTTCTGGGATGGTCAGACTAGACTTGGCCACCATCTCTTGCCATCTATTAACGAAAGCTACCCAACTTTCACCCTGCTTCATGACTTCTTTACTTTAGTCATGGAAAGTGGGCTTTGGAGAGATCTTATGTTGTTATTTTGTGAGGAAGCGCTCTCTTATCTTGTCAAAGCTAGTGAGGTCTTCCTTGGAGAGGGTAAGGAACCAGTCATGCGTTTGCCCTCCAAAGAATAGAAGAAAAGATGTATAATTAGCCCCAAGTCATAGAAGTAAGGGATGGACTGTATTTGGAACCTGATAATATGGCTGTGGGTTGGTGGTTCCATCAAACTTCGGAGTCTTGGGGTACTTGAAACCTGGAGGAACTTTGAAAGGAGGGAAATGGCTCATATCAAAAATTGTTGGAGCTTGTGTGTACACCCCTAATGCGTTGAGCATTTTCCTTATCTCTTCGAGAATATTCATCCCAATTAATGGGGTTGGGATGTTTGAGTTGGATGCTTGCTGCTGGTAGTATGGTTGCTGATAGCCTCGAGCAAACTACTGAGGTGTGACTAGCTCATGGTGTAGGTGAGGTCATTGGCGAGGATGATATCTTGACAGCGACTGATTGCCAACTTCTTGGTGCTCAAAGAGTGGATTGACTTACTCCTGGTACTTGCCTTGTTGGAATTGATATTGGTCTTGAAACAAGGGATTGGCCATTGTCCTAAATCCTTCGTTGAGCATATTACCTTGACTTTGATGGTTTGTGTCCAGTAGTGGGATACCATGTTGTCCCTAGTGTAGGTCTTTAGGGATGTGGTATGTAGCAAGCCTTCATTGTCCTTCATCAAAGGAGGTGGCTCTTGGAGATGAGTCTTGGGTTGTTGGGATGCCCTTGTTGGGTTGGGTGCATCATTGTTTTGAAATTGGTACATGACCTTGTCCTGGATTGAGTTGCGATCCAGTGCCTCTCTGATGATGGGGTGATAGATGACGAGGGTTGGTTCCTTTCCTAACATGCTTGTCGTCTCTGATCCATCTCTGTCCATACATAGTTACTTAGCTTCAGAAATTTGATTCATCTTGGTAGCATGATGGAGTGTGTGCTTCTCAGAAGTGTAGAAAGCTCCAAGTCGGGCGTTTAACATAGGATGCTTGAAATACGACGTTCAATGTAAAAGGCTAGCAAAATCATTGTTCAATATAATACGCTTCAGAATAGGCATTCAACAATCCAGGCTTTGACTTTTTTTCTTTTCCTCTTTCCTTTTTTGCTCTCAATTTTTTTCTCTCCTTTTTCTTTTGTTTTACTTTTTCTCTCTTTTTTACTATTTTTTTTCTCTTTTCTTTTTTTCCTTTTTTATAGAAACAATTACAAAAATTACATGGATTACAAAAGGTTTGTTGACTAATACAAGTCTCTAAAAGAAAAAATGAAATTAAAAATGACCTACCTATCTACCCTGTGTAAATACTGTCCCTGTGGCACTTATCATTCAGCATAAAACACACAGAAATCAACAGGAAAAAATCACCCAATGTGTTAAACACTGCTCATCTGTCGTTCAACGTAGAACGACTATTTCTGTTTCAGGTAGCTGAACAGAAACGCTTCTTAGACAGCGATTAAGGGTTTAATTTTTATCATTTTCTCTTTGATTTAGTGTTTTAGCACCTGTATTGCTCTCTGGGTGCTTGGGTTTGGATATGGCCTCTTCTGGTGGTTATCTATGGCTTCTCACACAATAGGACAAAATTTACTTTTGGGTACTGCCCCCTTACCTCAACTCTTAAGGGTCTTTAGGAGAGCATGAGCACATTTAGATCCCTACCCTGTAGAGGCAGAGTCTGGTGTACTCAAGATTAGTCAGGTCACTTGCGTATCAAACAAGCAAACCAAAGCAAACCATAGAAGGAAGGAGGAGAAATGCAATTCTTAGCTTAGGATTCTAATTTACTTTTACCAGAATCAAGGGACAAAGGAGTGATTCTTGCAAAAACAAATGCCAAGACAAACACCTCTCCTAAATCCTTTGCAACAGGGGTGCTCAAGACTTAGGTAGTGATTTGTGGAACCCAAGATAAGACTCAATAGATTAGTTCCCAATAACGGCCATGCAAGTCACACAGAAAACTTCGATTCATATTTGGATTTTCAAAAAGCACCCAAAAACTAAGGCTCCGATCCATACAACAAAGCCGATCACCTCACGCCTTAGCATTTAGGTTAGTTATGAAAAGAAAAAAAAGAATGAAGTTTTGAAATAGGGAGGGATTCTACTCAGAATTGTTGAATGTTGGAATTGAAGTGTTTAATATTGAATGCCCAGATGGAGTTGTTTAACATACTAATAGAAATTTCTAGGAAAAACTAGCCTTTTTTACTCAGCCACCCTTACTCTCAAGAATCAGAAACTAAAGGAAGGGTGATTGCATGCAATTTTAAGCATATGAAAGCCAAAACAATTAGGAAATCATCGTGCCATAAAACACTATGAGGAATTTTGCCACAACCACAAAATCTGTGAAAAATAAAGAAAAATAAAATTGCAAGGAAAATGAAGAAGAAGGAAGAGGGGGTGCTCAGTTTATCACGGGCGCACTTTTAGCCGTCCCACTGTAATCTTCAACTTGTGGATATGGGATTTTGGAGAAGTGGGGATGGTGTACGTTTTGTAGCCTTTCATCACTTTGCTTTTGTCGCTTTTGTTGTTTTCGACTTCTCCACTCCATGTATATTGAAGCCAGTGTGATCGCCACTCTTGGTTCATTTTCGCTAGCCCTTGAGATGTCCAAGGAGATGTGAAAATGGTGGCTTCAGCTACTTTAGGAAAGCACCAGCGTTGTCTAATTGTTCCCGTGCAGATGAGCATCTTCTTCTTCTTCTTTTCCTTGCAAAACAAAGTCAAAATCACATGGATTAATAAGGTGTAGTAAGTAATTCAACAAAATAAATTACAAACGTGAAATAAGAGGAGAATACTTACTCAAGGGATTTTATCTCCCTTGTTGCAACTAAATGTATATGCCTAGCTACAGCATGCAAAAAAAATGTAATGCGATGTGCAAAAACATCAGAGAAAAAAACCCCCTTTTAATGCATGAAATGCAAGATGAAGACATGACGTGGTCGGAGCTGTTAGAAGACTTCGGCTCTCCCTTAGAACTTCTTTACTCTCTCACTCTTACAATTCTCTCCTATGATTTTCAATTTTGCTCTCATAATTTCTCCCTCTTCTAAATAATTTTCTGATGTCTGTGGGTGTGTAGGTGTCAAGGTCCCCTCGTATCCCCTCTGTGTCCTTTCAAAGGCTAGGGGTGCCTCTCTATTTATAGAGGCACGGGAAGATAAAAAAAGGTAAAAAAAAATAAAATCCAAAATTAGCAAGATTGGACAACTACAAACAAAAGATTCCAAATCAAAGGTGTTGAATGCCCCAATCTGGGCATTCTATGTTAAATGCCCAAAGTGAGGCGTTCAACACAACCAAGAGCTAGTTGTGACAAATAAGGCATATTCCATCAATTAATGAGCTAATTGGTGTCACACATTATTAAAGGAATCTTCCAAAAAAGGAAACAATTTGAATTCAAAATTTTCTAAAGGAAGAAAGTGACTAATGTAGCATTGCTAAGTTGTCAGTTGTAAGATGCTACCAGGCTAGCGTCTAACGTTGGACACTCAACTCTCAGAGTCTAACACCAATAGTCCAGAAACTTGCCAAATTTAGCTGCCAATTCAGATGTGGTCAAATGAGTGATTTAATGAGGTAATAAAGACCGCCAAACATGGAAAGAAGACTTGTTTGAAAATACTAAAGATTTATTTTGAGTCCAAAAAAGGAAATTTTGATCGAAATGGAAAGGGAACAGAACTAGGGAAGTTAAACACTTGGAATCCAATGTATGAAATTAAATGCTAGAGATCATGCGTATAACATTAAATGCTAGAGATCATGTGTATAACATTAAACGCTGGAAACTATGAGTATAACATTGTATGCTGCAATGGGAGCATTCAATGGTTTGAGTTTGCAAATAGATTTTTGGAGGGTATTTGGGTTGAGCAAAAGACTTCTAAAGATGAATGAAGCATGCTATGATGCAATAACACTTGATAAAAATAAAGGAGTGCCAAAACAAGATATCTATAGTACCCTGTGGTGAGGTCTTGTGAGAGGACAGCTTTCATGAGGAGGGATAGCATAGGGCGGTTCATGTAGAGAGGCACGGTGCCAAGACAGGCAGACTCCTCCATAGGGTGGTCTATTCATGGCAGTGTAGACACTATTGGTCGTGCTTTGGTAGACTGCTTGTGGCCGAGTGTTGGTTGGTTGGTGTCGGACAGCACAACACATAGTGAGCCTGTTGGTTGGGATAGATGGGTGTCACGATCCATGGCAGTGCGGCAGGTTCAGGGTTTTGTCCTTAAAAGTTGCTTATGGCTAGTGCTTGTTGAGGTTTGTTTTGCTTGCACCTGTGAGTGGCGTTGTGTTGTTTGTTCCCATGAGTGGTGTCGAGTTGTTTACGCTGTGAGTGGCATTGAGTTGTTTGCGCTGTGAGTGGCATTGTATTTTTCAGAAATATGGATTTTGTGCCACCTATTGAGGCTTGCATGGTTTTCACCCATGAGTGGCATTGTGGTTTTTGGAAATATGGAATTATGTTGCCTTTTGAAATATGACTTTTATATGAATTTGGATAGAGACCTTGTGTAACACCCTGATCCCAGGCATGCTACCAAGATCACAGTATCATAAGCAAAATTACACTAATTACAACAATAATTAAATAACTGTAACTAAGGCTCACCTCTAGGAAATGATGTGTGTCTAGAAGCTCCTACTCTGGTATCAGAACTCGACTGCACCCGACCTGCACTTGAAAACCAACCAAAGCACGCATGAGTAACATCTAAGTCACTCAATACAGGCCCCAAACAGACAAACACAAAATACGGCAAAACTACTAAAAACATCGCTTTTAATTTATAAAACTTGGTTTTCTTTTGAAAATCTAGTTTTTAATCATCAATTTCTATTCCTTTGAAATCACTTGGGAATCTGTTCCCAAAACAATGCTTTTCTTAAAACTCACTTTTCGTTTCTTTTTAAAACATTTGGAATTTATTTCCAAAACCACATTCTTTTCCAAAACTCATTCTTCTTTCTTTTTATACTTTTTCAAAACCTTTCTCATATTCTGAGAAATTCACATGCTTGACCAGGTCCAGCCTAAAATACGATGCCTCTTAGAGCTTGAAACCAAAACCACAACATTGGCTAGTAACTAGTGAAAACACAATTCTCTTTCATTCCTAGGATTTTAGGACCATTCACAAGTCCAATCCTAGCCAAACCATTCCTTTTTCATTTTGACAAACCCCAAACTTTTCTTATTTCTTTCCACTTTTATTTATTGATGTTACCATAATCAGGGGTAACTAGGCACACAAGTAGTAGGTGAGGACACCATTTCCCCTACCTCATTGCACTGCTGCGGTGAAGTTCCCCGTGCGGGAGGAGACCGCCTCGACCAACCGGCCTCAAATTCTTTTCATATATGCAAGGGGATACGTCTTTGTTTGACGTTCCATTAGTAACCCAAACAACTAGGTTCAATAACCTAGGCTTAGCCTACACCGTCTCAAGCTCGACAATCACAGTCGTATCTGACAATTGGTTTCATTGGAGTCTCATACCCCTACCACATTATCGACACCAATCCCCGTGGTTCCTCAACATATTATTAGTGTTTCATTTTCAAAACTCTTAAGTTTTCCTTTTCAAAACCATTTCCATTCATCTTTTCGTTGTAGGAATCTTTTCCATGCAACACATGGCCCTCTATTGGGGTCCCAACTCAAATTCATTTAAAATCATGTATTTAAAACCATAGATTGGGTCTCATGCCTAAAAACGACATAAAATCACACATTTAATCTCTTTTATTTATTTTTAGGGTTTCAAACCCAAAACCATTCCCAAATTTTCTTATTTGGGTTCCATATTTCTCCATGAAATTTGCACGAGGAAAACACCATTAACACATACTCATTGCCCATTTAAAACCTTTTATTTCCATTTTCTATCCTCATTTATCCATTTAGGCCAGGGCAAAATCGGCAGACCGAAATTTTGGTTCGGTATATCAAAAATCCCTGATTCGATATACTGAAACTCTTTGTTTCAGTCGACTGAAACTAGGGGCTCGGCTGCAAACATACAGTGATTTGGTAAGCCGAACCCAGTTCGACATGACGAATCGCCCGTGGCCAGAGCATTCCCCTACACATTACGCAACACAAGCGCTGGAAATGGGGACCGCCGATGAACCCCTCAAACACACATCAAAATTCATGGATAAATCACAGGGTGTAGACCCTTGAGTCTACTTCAAAACCCCTCAAACCATTCATGTTGCAATCCAAACGAAAATCATAAAGAGGTGAAGCTTGTTTTTAGTTACTATAGCATGCATACCAAAATCTCATACAAATCCATAGAAATTCATTCTAACCTGTTGTGCCGAGTGGAGAAGAAGAAATCAGAATACCATCCCCTAAAGCAAGCATCCAATCCTCCATAGATGAACCTCACATGAAACCCTAGATCTGGAGAGAAGAGGGAGGAGTTCTCTCTATTCAATTG
>JAMKQA010069823.1:0-28293 GCA_024699735.1 Posidonia australis | reverse complement strand
AGAGCAATGGTTCTACACTCCAAGAAGTTGAGAACTCTAGTCGGCGCTCTCAAAGACAAAGCCTCCTTAAGCAAAGCCACCATCTTCACCTCCACCACCCCCACCTCCACCCCGACCACCACCGCAGACGTCGCGGTCCTCCGTGTGACCACTCACCAACCCTCCACCTCACCGCCCAACTCAAAACACATCTCCTCCTTCCTGTCCTTCGGCCGCGGATCCCGCCTCGCTGCCGCCGCCGCCATCACCGCACTCACCTCCCGTCTCGGCTCCACGCACGACTCAACCGTTGCCCTCAAGTGCCTCCTCACCATCCACCACGTCATCCACCATGGGAGCTTCATCCTCCAGGACCAGCTCATCAACATCCTCCACCCCAAGGCCTTCGGAGGCCACAACCACCTCAATCTATCCGGGTTCCGGCACCATTCCAACCACGATTCGTGGGCCAACTCGTATTGGGTCCGATGGTACGCGCGCCTTCTCGAGCTCCTCATCTCGTGCCACAAGACACTCGGGGCTTTCGTCAACGAAAGGCTAGACCCCGATGTGGAGGAGGAGAAGGTGTCTGCCCTGTTGAACAGCGACCTCTTGAGGCAGATGGAGCTGCTGGTCGGCATCATGGAGGAGGTCTCCAATGCGCCGGACAGGTCCGGTGGTGCGGTGGTGGAGAGGAACAACAGGTTGGTGGGGGAGGTGGTGAGACTGGTGGAGGTTGACTTGGTTGCTGTGGAGAGTGGGATTCTGGCTAGGATGAGGGAGATCGGCGAGAGGATGGATGGAATCGGGTTCGGTGACTCGGTCGAGTTGGTCTGTTTGTTGAAGAGACTGGAGGAGAACGGTGGTGCTTGTAGCTTGCTGGAGGTGAAAGGTGGTGGTGGGATTTGGAGTTTGGTAGCGGAGGTGAAGAGGAAGGTGGCGTCGGTGGTGGAGGACGAGAGGAGAGGAGTGGTGAGGAGGGAGAGGGCCAGTCAGTCGGCTCGGATAAGCCAGGACCGGGTTCAGTTGGAGTCGAGTTTGGCTCAGACGGTCCGCTTCGTGTCGACCCGATGGGGTACCTGTTGATCGACCGTCTTGTCCTTGTGAGTGTAATTAGCCTTTCTTTTATTTTCTTTTCTTTTTCTTCTAGTGTGTGTTATTTTCAGGAGGTTGGTTTATATTGATTCAATCCTGGTCTCATGACACTCTTTTTGGTGGTGAGACATTAGATATCATTTATTTTTTCATGATATCATTTAAGGTTGAAATAAGTTGTATATGATTATGTGCAAGATGATGTTTGTGTTTTTTTTTTTTTAATATTTTATGGTGGGAGGATTCATTTGGATGCTTAAAATTTTGATTCGATTGTTTTTTATTTACCTTTCAATAATTCATATTTGAGTAAGGTTTTAGATTTGGATAATGAATAATAGGCTAAATGTTAGAATTTTTAGACAAATATCAACAATAATATGATTAAATAAAGAATAATATGAATAAAATCATAAATAACTAAACACAAAGAGAAGAAACAAGAAAGATATTAACTTTTGGTGAAGTGGAATAGATCTGTTAACTTTAAGAAGAAAATTCATCTTCATGCATAGGATTTTTTAAGTTTCTCTCTAAGGATATGACACTAAGATTTCCAAAGATGTGAATTTTTGACATCTTCAAATCGTATTGTAGTGTTGTAGTCAGAGATAAAGAAGAAAGTAAGAATAAGAAGCTAAAGAGATTTTTTACCTTGTTGTTTTCTACAACACAATAAGGAAATATATAAAAGAGAGAAGACTTATGGATCAATACAATTCCCACCACAAAAGGTAACATCATAATTATACATGTGATGACTCGAATCCTAGATGGTATTTTAAATAGCTAATTAATCTGATTTTGAGGGTCCAACGTGTGTAGTAAGCGCAAGTTGCTAGTGTGACTAGAATGTATTATTTGTAGACACGATTTGAAGGGGCAACTTGTCGACACGAATTGTCAACGCAAATTGGTGGTGCAAAAATGTTCAGAACTCAAGAATTAAACTACATCCTTGTGAATTCAACTTTGTGATCGAATTTTAAGCGTCGTCCCTTAGTGTCTTAAGTTTGAGATACTATGTGGACCCTCAGGTGACCTTGAAGATTGTCTCAGAGCTATAAAGAATTGTAGGAGTACTTGAGTGGCCATTTTCCACTAGTAGGGGCCACTTGAATGGTAAGTGATTGTGGACTGTTGGTTCAGTACTCGCTACCTAGCTCACACGCGGCAATAATCTAAAGGATGCTCTTTGTGTGCTCTCGGTGGTGGTGTACATGCTTATTGAGTGTTGGATCCTTGACTGAGTCGCATTCACCCGTGACCACAGGCGTATGTTTGGGTTTCACTTCGGCTCACGGTTCTCACGGGACAGCTTGTTCTCGTCTCATGCCAGGAGCACAGTGAAGAAAGGGCAAGCAAGTGGGGGAGGACTTGTGGGCCCGGTCGCCTTTTTCTTTTCCTCCTCCTTTCTTCTTTTCTATCTCCATCCCCTTATATAAAGAAAAGGGGGGAGACAAGACAGAGAGAGGGGAGACCGTCGGGGAGGGGAGCCGCCACTCTGCGCTGCTGTAGCCGTAGTCATGCTGGGAGGTTAGGAAGAGGGGCAGAACTGTGCGACAGTGCAGAGGAAGAGGAGAGAGCTGGGTTGGCTATCTTCTCAGGTACACATTCCTTGTTGAACTTCTCCTTTTACTTGATCCATTTCCTAGGGGTATGATAGTGTGGAATGGATGTGTGGGAATGCCATGGATATTTTTTAGAGAATTTTAGGGGATTTCGGAGGGTTTTATGGTATTTGAATGGTTGGTGTCGCTTTGTAGAATGCACAATAACTGCGTGCTTCCATTTTTGTTTTTTTTGAGCTACAAGGTGTGGATTTCGTCGATTCTTATTCCAGGCAGTAGAGCTCGACAAGTTCTTCAAACTGATATGTGATTCGCGATTTTTGGGTGCTCATATGATTTTTAGTTTCAAAAATTTAATCTTGGTTTATAATATTCACTCAGTTGGTTTCGTTGTGTTCTCGTGAGATTCACTCAGTGGATTCTCATGCTTTTAGTGCCACTTGGTAGAGTGCATGATTCTCTACATTTCCACATGTTGTTTGTGTGGTTTGGTTGGCCAGACGAGGTGCAGCTAGAGAAGGAAGCACGGGTAACTCAATGGGTTCCTACAAGCGTCTAGCCTCTGGTTTTAACCAATAGGCGCGAGGGACAGGCGGATGTTATGCACACAACCAGCAAGTAGGAGCACCAGGCACGATGGCTTAGCCTGAATTGCACGCGTGAACCACTAGCATGTGCTGGGCATTCAGACTAGTTGCAATGAGATGCTTGCATGTTTCTTAAGGATTTTAGAATGATTTAATAGATTATTACTGCTGTAAATAAACTTAAGATGATTATAAGAAGTTAGGATAATCATTAGAATGATCCTAAAGATTGCCTAAAATGAATTAGCAAGATCCCTTTGTATAGTAAATAAGATGAAAAGTTATATGACCTAGAAATACTAGGTTTACCCTTGAATGGTTCAAATAAATGATAGGGATTGCAAATTACCCTAGAAATTGTAGATTTTTGGCCTTGTCGACTGCTTGAAACTACGAGGCTTTTGTTTTAATCCTTGTGTGGTTCTCCTGTATTAGTTTCTAGCTCAGATGGTGTGTTTTCTTCAGTTTTTCGTTTGGATTTGATTTCTATTTTGAAATAATTTTGGTGTGTGAGTTCAAGAAGGTTTTCTAATGATTTTTGAGGAAAGTGTTGAATGTTTTGGGTAATCGTTTTTCCGAAGGGCTTCAAAAGCATGGTTTGAGCCAATGATGTTTTGAGAAATGATCCAAAATATTTAGAACTAGTTTCCAAAGAGTTTGGAAAGAATTGCATATGGTTGGCAAAAGTTTCGGAAAAGATTTTAGGTGTTTTCTGTGTATGGTGAGACCAAGAGGTCGAAGCAAGTACTCGTTGGATCCGAGAGGTATGACACTCTTTGGTTGGCATTCACGAGGCTAAAGCTGAGGTCCATAGGTTGAAGTGCTGGCTGGACTTAGAGGTATGACACTTTGCTGGTTCTAAGTACCGAAAGCCTAGGGTACAGATAGGACCCAAGTTTTCGTGGTAGTGAACTTAGGGGGATGAAACCTCTAAGTTGCTCCATGATACGCTGTGTAATCCAAGTATCAAGGTTTTGTAGGAACCACATAGCTAACAGACTGTACCTACATGAGGTAGTGAGACTTCTGAGTAGTTAGGAACGTGTTCTAAGTCGTGGCTGTCGAGTTGTGGGTCCGAGGAGTGAGCCTCATGACTGTAAGCTGTGGTACAGTAGGACTCAAGGTACTGTAGACTTAGACTACCCTTGGTGTCGATGCTAGTCAGGTTTAGGGTTAGAGTCCCTAGGTGCTCGGGCACCAAGAGCGTCTTGAGGACGCACCCTGTGTTTGTCTCTTGAGAATAATGAGGCTACAGTTGGAGTGATTGGACTATTGCATGTGGTGGTTGACTGTGGTAGTGTCGACACCATTGGTAGCGTTGAAGTGGACTGTTTGTGGCTAGTGTCGGTTGCTTTGCGCCAAGCAACACGACTTGTGAGGCTTATAGGTTGGGATGGATAGACTACAATTGTTCGTGGCTGTATAGTGGGTTTGGGGACCTTGTCTCTGATAACTGCTTGTAGCCAATTGTTGAGACCTATGGCTTTCGTCCATGAGTGGCGATATGATTTCCTGTGGTTTTTGCCTATGAGTGGTGTTGAGATTTAAAATATGGATTTTGTGTTGCCCGATGTAGTTCTATGTGGGTTTCGCTTATGAGTGGTGTCATAGTTTTGTGTGGTTTCTGCCCATGAGTGGCGTCGTGTTTTTGCGTGGTTTCCGCCCATGAATGACGTTGTGGTTTTGGGAATCGGAGATCGTGTTGGTTTTCAAAGTATAGTTTCTATGTGGATTTTGAATAGAGATTTTGTGTTAGTATGGCACTTTGGTGCGATTATGGACTTAATTTGACAAATGTGACCATCTTAAGTAATGCGTGAAGGTTTTAAAAACATGTATATGGTTTTAAAAGGAATGAAAGAAAATGGTTTGGGAAAGGCATGATTTTTATTTTGAAGGGAAAAGGAAAAAATGTTTTCAATGGCATGGTTTTCAAAGGATTGTGGTTTGTGGGGCAAGAGTGTACTGCCCTATTATTGTGTTGCAACATTCAGGAAAGAGGCTAGCATTGTGTGTGTGCACTAGGTGAGGTGTGTGCTGAGTGACTTTTCAGTGGTCACTTACGTGTGTTTTGTTGGTGTTTTTCGCAAGTACAGGATAGGAGTAGGAGTTTGCTAGTGCACGTAGTGTTGGAGTCACCCGACCATACATCAGGGATTCTGATGAGTGTTTAATTCTATTTAATTCAGATAACAATTCTTTTATTTATGTTGTTAAATGATGGATTTAGTTGTAGAGCTAATGTAATTAATTGATATAAAAAAATAAGTAAATAAATAAAATGTGTAGCTAGGTTGAGAGGTAAGGACTTGGGATGGGTCGTTACAAGTGGTATTAGAACACTAAGTTACTTAAAAGCACTAGCCTAGGGATGTCTGGTAGATGACTCCGTAGATAGCAATTCATGCACCTTGTTTTGTTGATTCTTTTGTTTGGTGAAGTGTAGAGTGGCGTTCACTCGGGTGGGGCGGTTCGCATGAGTTCTCCAACTCCATGAAGCGTGGTGTTTGGTGTTGTCCACAAGTGTTATGTGGATCGAGCATCGCGTTGCCCATGGGTGTGGTGGAAGCTACTTCTAGGCAAGACTCAATGATGGCTTTCAGGGTAGGTGACCTAGCTGTCTGTGAGGCCAAATGAGTCCTATTGTGTCGCCTAAAGTGGAGCACGCCTACTATGTTTGCTGGTCTGGCTGGTGTACTATTAATGTGAAGGTAGTAGAAGTTTTACTGCTGATGCTCAAAAGATTTTGAGGAGGAGGTGCCTTCATTCTTTGAGGGGGTTAGGTACCCCACGATTGGTCGACCCGAGGACGTGTTGTCTTGCCA
Source organism: Posidonia australis (assembly GCA_024699735.1). Lineage (NCBI taxonomy): Eukaryota > Viridiplantae > Streptophyta > Magnoliopsida > Alismatales > Posidoniaceae > Posidonia > Posidonia australis. The sequence continues at coordinate 22,236 of JAMKQA010069823.1, read as the reverse complement.
CTACCCGATGCTGAGTTGTTTGATGATCTATTGTGGAGGGCGAGGTGGAGTTCGTAACTACCACTTGTGTAGCCCCCCATGTTTGTTGTTGTGGTTGTTGGTTGTTGTTGTGCTTGGTGTGGAGGATGCTTAGAGTTCCATCCTCCTATTGTTGCTTCTGGGTGACTTGGTGGGTCTCTAGGTTGATGTTGCTCTTTTAGCTACTTTATTTAGGGGCAGAGTTATCTGAGAGATGGTACCCATTGGAGTCGCATATTGGTGTTGCATGATTGTGTTGCTCGTTTTGGTTAGGACTAGGCCATAGAGTGGCATAGCCTAATGTGCTGTTTGTTGGGTGTTGTTTGGGGTATCTTGCTTGGATACCCAGTTGGCTTGGTTGTTGTGGCTCGAATGGCTTGGTGTCATTTTAGCAGTGGAGATTCATTTCTCTAGTGTTTTCCTTCGAGGTGTCTTGTTGGAGATACTTAGTTGATTTCTGGTGTGTTGGGGGGTCAAATAGCATGGTGCTGTTCGATCTATGGAGATCTTCCTTCTCCTCTATGCTTTTGGTTCCTTGAGTTTCTACAGCAGAGATGGGGCGAGTCAAGTGGAGTTGGCTACCTGTCTCGTTTAGTGGCGCCTCTGGTTGAGTTGTTGGGTATGATCTCAGGTGTTTCCTCCTATCAATTATTTCCTAGTCCTGGTAAATTATTCTTGGAAATCTAGTAGAGGTATCTTTGGATAGTGGTATCATGTGTCAATTAGCTAGGAAGGGGGAACAACTCGTGTTGGTTCCGACACTCGTGCTTGGAGTTGCTTTGGGTCAGAGATTCTATTGAGTTTGACTTTCGAGTGGTTCTTACCATTGAGGTTATGCTCTAGATTTGGTAGAGTGTTGGCCTAGAAAGCTGTCCTTGGAGATAGATAGTGCTTGAGTTTGCTAGTTTGTCAGTACACTCCAGGTCCGTGAAGAGTTTGTAGTGTCTCAATAACCAAATTTATCTCTCGTGCCTTAAGTTGGAGGAGTTTTCTAAGGTACTGAGGCGAGCTACTGAGCACTTGGCGTAAAGATTGGAGTGGTTTTGATCATGTGGTGCATCAAAGTAGCATAGCAAGTACTAGTGGAAACTGATTGCACTTGGTCATTCCTGTGTTTAGTGGCATATCTACTAGAGGAGCTCGAGACATTTGCAACTCTGAAAGGCATCATTATGGGTTGTAGTTGGAGATTTTTTGTTCAGAAGGGACTCCTAACCAAGGATTTGTGGAGTTGGACTCGGGAAGAGTTGTGTTTTGGTGTCATTCAAGACCTTGATGTAGTGAAATGGTCTAGTAGAGCTTAGATTTTCCCTATTGGTCCTTGGATTTTGAGCGGCACCGCTATGTTGGTTGTCTAGACTCGTGAGATTGACATCTAAATTTGTTTCCCTTGGTCTTTTGCCATGAGAATTTCAAGGACGAAATTCCTTTAAAGGGTTTAGGATGTGATGACCTGGACCTTAGTTGGTATTTTGATTAGCTAATTAATCTAGTTTTGAGGGTCCATCGTGTGTAGTAAGCGCGAGATGATAGCATGATTAGAAGGCACCATTTATAGTAGCGATTTGAAGGCATAACTTGCCGACATGAATTGCCAACGCAAATTGGTGGCACGAAATGTTTAGAACTTAGGAATTAAACTGCATCCTTGCGAATTCGACGTCGTGATCAAATTTCGGGCATCATCTCCTGGTGTCTTGAGTCTGAGATACTGTGTGGAACCTCATGGTGACCCTGGAGATTGTCATGGAGTTGTGGAAGATTGTGGGAGTGCTTGGGTGGCCATTTTCCATTAGTACGGGCCACTTGAATTGTAAGTGATTGTGCGACTGTTGGTTCAGTACTCGCGACTTAGCTCACACGCGGCAATAATCTAAAGGATGCTCTTTGTGTGCTCTCGGTGGTGGTGTGCATGTTTATTAAGTGTTGGATCCTTGATTTAGTGCATTCACCCGTGACCACAGGTGTATGTTCGGGTTTCCCTTCGACTCACGGTTCTCATGGGACAGCTTGTTCTCGTCTCATGCCAGGAGCACAGTGAAGAAAGGGCAAGCAAGTGGGGGAGGACTTGTGGGCCCAGTTTCCTTGTTCTTTTCCTCGTCCTTTCTTCTTTTCTCTCTCCATCTCCTTATATAATCAAAGAGTGAGGGAGATAAAAGGGGAGACAGGACAAAGAGAGGGGAGACCATTAGGGAGGGCAGTAGCCACCCTGCGCTGCCTTTACTATTGTCATACTGGGAGGTCAGGAAGAGGGGCGAAACTGGGCGACAGTGTAGAGGAAGGGGAGAGAGTTGGGTCGGCTATCTTCTCAAGTACACATCCCCTGTAGAACTTCCCCTTCTATTAGATCCATTTTCTAGGGGCCTGATAGTGTGGAATGGATGTATGGGAATGCGATGGATATTTTTCAGAGAATTTTAGGGGATTTCGGAGGGTTTTATGGCATTTGAATGGTTGGTGTGGCTCTGCAAAATGCACAGTAATTGTGTGCTTCCATTTTGGTTTTCTCAAGCTACAAGGGGTGGATTTCATTGATTCTTATTACAAGCTGTAGAGCTTGATGAGTTCTTGAAACTGATATGTGATTCGTGATTTTTGGGTGCTTATATGATTTTTAGTTTCAATAATATAATCTTGGTTTATAATATTCACTCGGCTGCTTTTGTGGTGTTTTTTTGAGATTCACTTGATGGAATCTCGTGTTTTTAGTGTCGCTTGGTAGAGTGCATGATTCTTGACATTTCCATATGTTGTTTGTGTGGTTTGGTTGGCCAAACGAGGTGTAGCCGAAGATGGAAGCATCGGTAGCTTAGTGGGTTCCTGCAAGCATCTGGCCTTTGGTTTTAACCACTAGGCGCTAGGGACAGGCGGATGTTATGCACGCGACAAGCAAGTAGGAGCACTAGGTGTGATGGCTTAGCGCGAATTGTGCGCGCGAACCACTAGCATGAGCTGGGCAGTCATACTAGTTGCAATGAGATGCTAGCATGTTTCTTAAGGAATTTAGAATAATTTAATAGATTATTACTATTGTAAATAAACTTAAGATGATTATAAGAGTTTAGGATAATCATTAGAATGATCCTAAAGATTATAAATGATAGGGATTGCAAATTACCCTAGAAATTGTGGATGTTTGGCCTTGTCGACTGCATGGAACTACAAGGCTTTTGTTTTAATCCTTGTGTGGTTCTCCTGGGTTAGTTTCTAGCCTAGATGGTGTGTTTTCTTCAGTTTTTGGTTTGGATGTAATTTTTGTTTTGAAACAGTTTTGGTGTGTGAGTTCAAGAAGGTTTTCTAATGATTTTTGAGGAAAGTGTTGAATGTTTTGGGTAATGGTTTTTTCCAAGGGCTTCAAAAGCATGGTTTGAGTTGGTGGTGTTTTGAAAAATGATTCAAAATATTTTGAACTGGTTTCCAAAGAGTTTGGAAAGAATTGCATATGTTTGGCAAAAGTTTTGGAAAAGATTTTCGGTATTTTCTATGTATGATGAAGAGGTCGAAGCAAGTGCTTGTTGGATCCGGGAGCTATGACACTCTTGGATTGTCGTTTAAGAGGCTGAGGTTCACATGTCAAGGTGCTTGCTGGACTTAAAGGTTTGACACTTTACTAGTGTAGACACTTCGAATTTGATGTCACTTGGTAGCAGGCCCCTTCGGATGATGCTCTGGTTGCGACCACTAAAACCATAGCCCATTTAAACCCACACAAGCTCATTTAAGTCCATACTAATCCACTCTTGACCTAATTAAAATTAAAACCAAACAAAACACACTTAAAACATTTAAAACTTAAAATTGATCAAGTGAAAACCCTAATTCAAGTCAAAATCAAATAAAATCTACTTAAAATCCAATTAATCAAACAAAAACCCAAATTCAAATCAAAATCAAATAAAATCCAATTAAAATCCAATTAATCAAACAAAAACCCAAATTCAAATCAAAATCAAATAAAATTCACTTAAAATCCAATTAATCAAACAAAAACCCTAATTCAAGTCAAAATGAAATAAAATCCACTTAAATCCATTTAAAATCCAAGCAATTAAGTGAAAACCCTAATTAAAGTTAAAATCAATTAAAAAACCTAATTAATTAAAATTCAAAGCTCTGATTAAACTCAAAACCCTAATAAATTAAATCCAAAACCCTATCCCAAAAATCCTAAATTAAAACCCCAAAATCCTAATTAAAAAGCAATATCCTAAAACTAAAATAAACTTAAAATAATTAAAACCCTAATCCAAAAATCCTAATTAAATCCAAAATCCTAATTAAAAAGCAAAACCATAAAATTAAAATAAATTAAACAAAACCTAAAATAATTAAAGCCCTAATCCAAAATCTTAATTGAACCCAAAATCCTAATTAAAAAGCAAAGCCATAAAATTAAAATAAATAAAACAAAAACCTAAAATAATTAAAACCCTAATTCAAAATCAATTAATTAAATCCTAAATCCCGAAATTAAAAATCAAATTTAATCACAAAATTCTAATTTAAAACTTAAAATCAAAAGACCCAAAATCATTCAAAAACCTTAACAACAAAACCTTAAAACAAAATAAACAAAAGATAATAAAAAAAAACCAAAACCCTAAGCCCGCCCAGTAAGCCCAATATATCCTTAAAACAAAAACTTTATAAAGCCAAAAAAGTAATTCCGTTGGCAACTCCAGCGACCCCCGATTTTTCTAGCGAGATCCCGCAATATCTGGAGCGCATCCCAGAGCCCCGCGATCTCCGGCCAGTCTCCTCCAGCCCACGCTCGATCCAATGGCGCTCATCCGCTAGAAGGAGGAGGATCAACGGCCCTGGATGGTCTCGCCGGCGCATAAAGCCTCACCGCGGACAGACCAGGAAGGGGGGAGCCCAGTGTGCGAGAGCTCATCTCCAGAACCAAGCTAGTCCCGTGGACCTTGGGAGCACCTCTCCAGTCGATTTTTCAGTCTAGAAGCCCCCTACTTCAGCGACCAAAGCATCGTCGGAGCATCATCGTTGCCACTGGAGACCGTTGGAACACTCATCTAGGTAATCCCACCTCCTTTAACCTTCGATTCATGCTTGTTTAGGTGCTGTAGAACCCTTCTAGGCTAGCTTGTCTTAGTTGGTAGTCCAATCTGCCTCCACGCGTTTCTCCGGCGATGGGTTCGCCACCTCCGGCGAGCTTGTAACCCCTGCAGTGGGAGGAGGTCTTTGAATCCCCTCCTACCTCATTCTCCTCCTTCCGGAGCTCCCTTGCTCTAGAGGAGATCTTGTGGTCCCCCTTTAGCCTTAAGAAGCGTCGTCGTCGCTTCTACCACCGTCGACCAACAACCCTCCGCCGTGAAGCCTCCTAGGGTGCCACGACACTTGCATATGCCACTACACTTTCATGCCACATTTACTTTGTCACTACACTTTCGTCGCTTCTACACATTTACTTTGTCACTACACTTTCATGCCACATGCTTTGCCTTTTGCTGTGTTGGATGTTTTTCTTTTCACAATCATGATGTCACAACACTTGCATATGCCATGATCATGTCTTTTGTGTGTTGTTTGCTTACTTGTTTGCCTTATCTGTGTGTTTTCTTCCTCTTTCCGCACTTAACATGCCTAGGAGAGTGGAGACATGCTTGTTTTCTCACAAATAACCTCTTCTGGACATTTGATACACATTTTGACATAACTTAGATCATGCATCATCCCCATACTTGCATTCATCACATCTGACTTAGATCATGCATCATCCCCATACTTGCATTCATCACATCTAGCCATTAGAATGACGAAATTGTCCCTATGTCTCTAGTCCGTGTGCATGCATTTTAGTTTTCGCACTCAGCCTTACCTAATTCTTGTCGAAGTCATCCTTTAGCACTTTTTATGCATTTAGGCACTTATTCATCCATTTCCTATAGTTTTCATCACATTTATGCATCCGTCCCTCCTTTTAGCGAGCCCACATCTCATGCCTTTCTTTCAGGGATTTCTTTCTTCACTTTGCTTTCAGAACTTCTCCTTTGATATTCGATTTGATTTGCTTTAATCCTATATTTCGGACTTTTTTTGATTCAATTTGGATTTCATCACTCGAGGGCGTACATGTACTGACTGAAAGCCCCACATTGGCCCACTTGTAGATTATATCTCCTTTTTTATTTTCACGATTTTTTCCATGATTCCAAGGACTTGGGTCGATCCTACTTTTTATCTTTTTGACATCAATATGGTTTTTCCAAGCATTCTGTCCAAAACATCGTCATTTCATGTGATTTTCTGTCGTGTCATACTTTGCGATTTCATCATTTCATGTGATTTTCTTTCGCACATCATCTTGCACATTCATCCAATTTTGTCATGGCATACATGTTAGCATGTTTAGGGCACAATCCAAGCTTAGCAAACACTCACCCTGTCTTTAGCAAGCGATTTAGACTAGAAAGACCAAGTTTCTCGGGCGCACGAGGGTGCTTAACACCTTTCTCGTGCGTAATAGAAATCCTTACCCATCATCTGGTTAGCAGACATTTGTCCTCCGCATTTGCATCTCATGCATTCGATTTTTTGTAGTTTTCCTTGTCTTTTCCTTAAAAGACTAGGTGGCAACTCTTTTTGTTTTATCCTATTTTACGCCTTTGCCATCTTGACATGGCTGTGTTCTCCTCCCTCTGGCGCGACTCCGCACTGAACCCCTGGATTGGCATAGTCACAACTAGTTCTGGTTGACGAAGGCCTAAGGTATTGACAGGACTTAGGTTATCGTGGCAATGAACTTAACGTATATGAAACCTCTGAGTAGCTCTATCATACGTCGTGTATTCCAAGTATCGAGGTTTTGTAGGAACCACATAGCCGACAGACTGTACCTATACGGAGTAGTGAGACCTCTGAGTGGTTAAGGACGTGTTCTAGGTCATGGTTGTAGAGTTTTGAGTCCGAGGAGTGAGTCTCATGACTGTGGTACTGCAGGACCCTAAATACCGTAGACCTAGACTACCCTTGGTGTCAGTGTTAGTCGGGTTTAAGATTAGAGTCCCTAGGTGCTAAGCATCTTGAGGATGTACCCTATGTTTGTGTCTTGAGGATAGTGAGGATGCAGTTGGGGTGATTGGACTCCTGCACGGGGTGGTCCATCATGACAGTGCAAACAACATTGTTTGGGCTTTGGTGGATCGCTTGTGGCTAGTGTCAGTTGCTTGGCATTGGGCAACACAACTTGTGAGGCTTATAGGCTGTGACAGGCAGGCTGTAGTTGTCCGTAGCAGTGCAGTGGGTGTGAAGACCTTGTCTCTAACGACTGCTTGTAGTTAATTGTTGAGACCTGGTGGCTTTCGCTAGTGAGTGGCAATATGATTTCGTGTGGTTTTTGCCTGTGAATGGCGTTGAGATTTAAAATATGGATTTTGTGTCGTCTGATGTGATTCTATGTAGCTTTCGCCTGTGAGTAGCATCACAGTTTTGTGTAGTTTCCGCCTATGAGTGGTATTGTGTTTTTGTGTGGTTTTCATCCATGAGTGGCGTTGTGATTTTGGGAATCGGAAATCATGTTGGTTTTTGAAGTATAGTTTCTATATGGATTTTGAATAGAGCTTTTGTGTTTGTGTAGCACTTTGGTGTGATTGTGGGCTAGATTTGGCAAATGTGGCCATCTCAAGTAATGTATGATGGTTTTGAAAACATGCATATGATTTTAAATGGAATGAAAGAAAATGGTTTCGGAAAGGCATGATTATGATTTTGAAGTGAAATGGAAAAGAATGTTTTCAAAGGATTGTGGCTTGTATGGCAAGAGTGTATTGCCTTATTATTATGTTACGGCATCCAAGAGAGATGCCATTGTTTTACGCATGCGTTAGGTGAGGTGTATGCTAAGTGACCTTTCAGTGGTCACTTATGTGTGTTTTGTTGGTATTTTTCACAAGTGTAGGATAGGAGTAAGAGTTTCCTAGTACATGTAGAGTTGGTGTCATCCGACCATACATTAGGAATTCTGATGAGTGTTTAATTCTATTTAAGTTAGATAATAATTCTTTTATTTATGTTGATAAATGATGGATTTAGTTGTAGAGCTAATGTAATTAATTGATATGAAAAAAATAAATAAATTGTGTAGCTAGGTTGAGAGGTAATGACTTAGGACGGGTCGTTACAATACATAATGATAGATTAAATGATATTTTTAAGGCTATTAAAAGAAATTTTGAATTCGATAATTAATGTTAAAACTATTATATTCTATCATCCCCTAAATTCAAAATTATCTTTATAATGTAAAACAAATAAAAGGAAAGAAATCAAATTCTCTGACTTTAATACCATGCATTGGGTGAAGGTGTCTAACGGACTTAAACCTTCACTTAATACTTGTAGATTTATATTCCAAAGCAACTATAGTGAATTACACCTTGAACTAGGTTTTTCTTATCGGATTTCAACCTATTAGACACGTAGTACACACTACATCTTCTGATTCTCTAAGTAGCACATTACTGTCTTATGCTTGTATCAATTTTCATAAGTGCTTTTAGAAGATAGCCCTTCAATCCTCAAACTCGCGGCCCCATGACCACACTCACTATATGTGAATCTCTAGGAGTAATCTGTAATATATTATCCTACCACATAGGCTTTGATTCCATCCTATTTATTGTAGCTTAGGCACCGTCATTGTAAGGGTAGGATTGGAGTCGCACTTTACAATTTTAATACTATGTCTCATATGGCAATAAAATTTCTCTAATAAGTATTTCATTGCATGAGACTTTTTATAGGCTTAAGTCCCGTCCCCCTCGATGAAGATATAACAGAATTAACAGATAAGCCTTTAGTCAAATGATTTGTCAAGCTTTCTTTGATTTCACATGCCTCTAAGTTGATGGATAAGGAAAAAAGGAGTTGCCACCTAATCTTTTTAACCAAAAAGACGAAGAAAATTGAATGCATAAAATGTGAGAAAAATGATGCAAATGGATGAATGAATGTTCCGTGCCTAATAGATATGACATAATGGTCATTGCGGACTAGAGAAAGGGTAAAGACTCCTGTTACGCATGAGAAAGATGTTAGGCACCCTCATAAGCTCGATGAGTCAGTATTTCCAAGCTAATCGCTTTCTTGTGTCGCCTATGCTAATGCATACTTGCTAAGTCTAGGATTAATGGATGCTACATGTCATACTGATGTAAATGAGATGAATGGGACAAAAAACAATGTGATCTAGTGTTCAGTTGTGCTATGTTAAACTCTGGACCATCGATCAAAAGAATCGACATAATAAACATCATCGCCATAATTTGATGGATGTGGAATATCGAAAAGCGTAAAGAAAACCATGCATTGCAAGTAAAGATATACAGATGCAGAAACAAAGAAGGAATCATGCAAGAAAATAGATGGGAAAACATATAAGAAGACGCAATGGAGCTCAGCCAACTACTTGTTCTAAATCAGGCAAAATGCGTGACCTACTTGCACCCTCCACTCGTGTTATCGAGACGTGCCTACTGGATGCAGAACAGAGCAACGAGCTTCTCCTTGCTCCAAATCTAAATGTAGTTATACATAGATGTTGTATGATGGATGGGAAGTTAGAGGGGAGGTAAGGGAATGTACTTGGACTCTTGGACACGGTCGTAGTTGAGCAGTTGCTTCCACCAACCTACCTGATTGCTAGTTGGGTTCTATCGGTGAGCTCTCCTGTGATCCCCAACTACAGGCTCCAACGGGTGTTCCAGGGCTTCTAGAGATTTGATGGAGCAAGAGGGAATGCATGGATGTAGATTGGATGCAAGTGGATGCTATGCTCACCTTGCATGGTCCTCAACAAGTCACATGGGCAACCACGAGCTCGGTCGACCATACAGGCGGCAAGGAGCATTGAGTGGCCATCCAGGTCGATGGAGGGAAGAAAGAGGAAGGTGATGATGTACTGAGATAGGGAGCGAAGGAGCTCACAGGTTGTTGGTCATTTTTGAGCTCATCGGACCCATTATGGGTGATGTACAGATGCAATGTATGTATGACTGAAATGGCAAGGAAAATGCTGATGGAACACACATAAGAAGATACGACGAAGCAGGAAAAAACATGAAGGAAAAAGTAACACACTCAGTAGGGGTGGAGGAATACCTATGGAGTTGGTGGGTTATCCTCTAATGGGCGATTTGCAGCAACGTTTCTCTGAGCTGAGAAGGCTTAGTGGCGATGGATGCAGACATGGAGGGCGACAATGTGGTCGGTGGAAGGTTCAATGAGGTGAGTAGGGGCTGATGTGGCTTGGATGTAGTGGAGTGGAGGTGACATTTCCAACCAATTGATAGTGATGATCGAAGGTGGCCAGTGGGTTGTGTAGAGGTGCTCTAGTGAGAGGGGAGGTTGTACTGAGAGACTGAGAGGTGCTTGGTGCAATGCAGTCGATGCAAAGTCAAGGACAAGTGCTATAGTTGATGTAGTGGAGTTGTTGATGTAATTGATGGCCAAAAAAGGTAAATGGGTGGTTGGAATGGGTGGCTGGTAGTGGTGGTTTACTCATGGATGGTTGGTGCATACAGCTAGGAGTCTTGAGAGTCCAAAGATCCAAGAAGAGGAGTCGTTGGATGTGGGAGTGGTTTTATAGAGGGAAGAGAGGATGAGGGCCAATGATTTAAAACTTGATTAATGTGGGTGGTTAGGATTAAATTAGGTGGGATTGGATTGGGTTTAGGATTAGGTGGAAGGACATGACGGTCTAAGATACTCGAGGGACATGACGGTCTATGATACTCGAGGGACATGATGGTCTAGGAAACTCAAGGAACATGCCCAGATCCACGTGGGCCAATAGGAAGCAAGGATTTGATGTTTCCTTGGTGAAAAGACAACTCAATCTATTGTCTGTCGTTACTGACCCAAGGCAACTACGCCCTAGACCCCTGCGACTCACCTGTGCTATCGGGACATTGCTCTGCTAGGTCAGACCCTTTGCATGGATCATTGGCCCATTCCAAGGTTCATCTAGGCCACAAATGGACTTAGATTAGTGGTTCTGGTTCTGGTCTAGGCTTCAGGCTGGTTTTAGGGCTTGGAGTTTGTAGGGTTTTGGACTTGTTTTGGGGTGATTTTTAGGATGTGAAATGGATTTTAGTTTGGGGAAATGCCTCATTACCATTGACGTACTCTTTTAGAGTAATCCGCCAACGAGTGGCAGTCAAAGTGGAGTGTCTACAGTGACAAAGTAATTCCACTTAAAATTCTAATGATTTTGATTCCTAGAATCACATCAGCTTGTCCTAAATCTTTCATATCAAAGCTTTTAGACAAATAACTTTAAGTCTCATAAATTACATTTAAATCAGAACCAAATATAAGTATGTCATCTACATGGAGATACATAATTACACATTTATCACTAAACATTTTGTTATACACACATCTATCATAATCGTTGATAGCAAATCCGACAGAAGTGATGACTTTATCAAACTTTTCATTCCATTGTTTTGAAGCTTATTTTAATTCATATAAAGATTTAATTTATTTACAAACTTTATGCTCTTGACAACTAACTATAAAACTTTCTAGTTGATTCATATAGATGTCTTCTTCTAAATCACCATTGAAAAATGTAGTTTTACATCCATTTGGTGGATTTCAAGATTATATATAGAGGCTAAAGTTAGAAGTACTCTAATAGTAGAAAGTCTGGTTATAGGAGAATAAGTGTCAAAATAGTCTATTCCTTTTTTTTTTGAGAAAATCCCTTAGCCACTAATCTAGAATGAAGCCATTTGATCTTAATTGTTTTCCTAAAGATCTATTTACAACAAATTGGTTTGCTACTTTTTGGTAAATCACTTAATACCCATGTATAATTTATCATTATTAATTCTATTTTAGAATTTATAACTTCATTCCAATATAGAGCATCTCTAGAATTAATGGCTTCATTATATGTTTTAGGATCATCTTCAACTAGATATGTTATGAAATCATCACTTAGATCTTTCTCTTATCTTGATTTTTTATTTTTTCTTATCTCTAGTTCTTCTTGAGTTTCAAATCTTTTAATAGAAGACACACTTGAGTTTAAAGAAACAAGTTGATTAGATTCTTTTCATAGGAAAAATATTTTCAAAAATTGTAGCATTTCTTTATTCAACAATTACATTTGTTGAAATTTCAATTATATCGGATTTTATTATCAAGAATCTGTACATATATTGATTGTTTGCATATCTTAAGAAATTACCATTCACAGTTTTTAGGCCAGGTTTCATTTTCTTATTATCAGGAACCTCAACCTTGGCAAGACAACCTCAAACTTTAAGAGTTTTAAGAATAGGTTTTATTTTATGTCACATTTTATATGGGGTTAAATCTTTTCGTTTTTGAAGTATCGTGTTAAGAATTATACATGAAGTTAAAAGTGCTTCAATCCACCAACATTTTGTCAATCTTGAAGTTACTAACATAGAATTTATCTTGTTAGTTGAAATTTTATTTTTCCTTCCAGCAATACCATTAAATTGAGGTCATTATGATGAAGTTAATTGATGTATTATTTTAAAATCTTCACAATATTTTTGAATCTCAGTTGAAGTATATTCTCCTCCCTTATCTGATCTCACATCCTTTATTAATTTTTCTATTTGTCTTTCTACTATAGTTTTGTAAATTAAGAATTTTTCCATAACTTCATCTTTATGTTTCATAAGATATACATGACAATATCTAAAAAAATCATCTATAAAAGTTATAAAGTATCTTTTACCTCATTTAGTTAATTCACCATTCATTTCACATATATCAGTGTGAATTAATTCTAATAACTCAGTCTCTCTATGTTGAACTAACTTAAATGGTTTTTTTAGGTTGTTTAGCTTCAACACATATTTGGCATTTCTCATGTATATCATTTTGAAGTTGGAATTAACTTTAAATTCATCATTCTTCTGATACAATCTTTATTAACATGTCTTAATTTTTCAAGGACCATGTGTATTTGATATGGAAGTAAGAAACAAAAGATGGAGCTTATTCCTAGAATCCTTGTTACAGGAGAAATTAAGGGTTCGTTTGGTAGAGTTTCAGCTTTTGAACTCAAGTATTGAAGTTAACTTCTGGTTAGAAGCTGTCATAATCCAATTTCTGAAACTGTAAAAGAATTACTGTTCCAAAAGTTACATGCTTCTAAGAAGCTAGTGGTGTTTAGTAGAACTGTTGGACCATTATTACTTCTGAGAGACGTTATATGCTCAAAAGCTGTCCAAAAGTGTTACTAAATAAACCATAAGAAATAAAGGAGTCCAATCTTTTACAATTCTGACATGGTGACCATATTGTAAAAACATAGAAAAAATCTATGTACTTTACAGTTTACACGAAGGGTCTTGAATAAATTTCAATAGTAAAATCTAAAAATATGTTATAGGTTTTACAACACTAATAAGATTAGAAATAACAGAAATAAATATATCCATTATTCAAAGACACATGTAAATTAACTACAGAAGAAATACCACAGTCAAATAGAAAGTGAGTGTCAATGATAACAATAAATTAAATATTAAAAAGCCTTTACTCAGTCACAAGGCATCATTATAACCTTACAACAATTAGTCATTATAATACTATTTCATGAAAAAGGTAAATAGTAGCATCCCAAATATTCATGATATTCTAGCCAATAGTTAGAGATGTGATTTAAGTATTTAACCAAATAATTTAACTAGTATTTGTTCAAGACGTAATTAAGTAAAATTACAATTCCTCACACCATAAATGTTATCACCGTGCTGTAGACATGATAGATAGCAACTAAAAGTTATAAGTAGGGCCAGAGAAAAAAGATCAACAAAACATATGTAAGTTCTATACTTGTATGATATGTGTAAACTTGAGAACATTGGTTAATATAAAATTCTATGAACTTGTAATATTCTGAAATATGTACCATATTTACATTATATCGTCTAATATTAAAGCATCAATTTAATATCTAGAAGAGAAAAACTTGGTTTCATACAAAATATACAAAAGCCCATGTAACAAATTTCCTACAAATAAAATAAGAGCACACAATATACAATCAACAATCGCTAAGATATTGTAGGCATCCACAATCATAATTTATTGGGAGTACAATGTTGTGGTAAATATGTAACTATAATTCAATAATATAAGTGTAGCTAAACAAAAATAAACCAATGACAAATATAAAAGATAAAATATATGCAGGTTGATTTGGAAATATTAAACACAATATTAAATATATTACCAATTCTAAATCATAAATCAAAATAAAATACATTAAATGAAAGATGTAGGCAAAGACATACAAAATTTAATTGCCCACTAACTAATTAAAACAATTTTAACATTACTGGAATAAAATTTGTAAACGAGGATAAAAACTAAATGTTGAGCTTTCAATAGAGAAGCAAAAAATCCATTTGTAAATATGATATCCGAAACTTTGTAGCCAAAAAAAAAATCGGGTTATTTGCCTAAATTCTTTGTTCTTAAAAATTACTCATTAATTGTGATTTTATTTTAATCCTAAATCTATGTAGACATCATAAGGGTTATTTTCTTCTTTAAGATTGTTAGAATTTTTTGGTAAATATCAACAATAATATGATCAAATAAAGAATGATATGAACAAAATCATGAATAATTAAACACAAAGAGAATAAATAAAAGAATATTACTTTTTGATAAAATAGGATGAATCTCTTAATTTAAAGAAGAAAATTCACCCTCATGTATAGGAATTTTCCGATTCCTCTTCAAAAATACAATGTCGAGATCACCAAAGGTATAAACTTTTAAGCTCTTCGAATCGTACTATAGTATTGTAGTCAGAGATAAAAATGAAAGGAAGAACAAGAAACAAAGAGATTTTTTTTCCTTGTTGTTTTCTAAAACACAATAAAGAAACATATAAAGGAGAGAAGACTTATAGGTCAATACAATTTCCACCACAAAAAGTAACAACATAATCGAACATAATGATAGATTAAAGGATATATTAAAAGGTATTAAAAGAAATTTTGAATTCGACAATTATTGTTAAAATTTTATCGTTTGCAAAAAAAGAAAAATGTTAGTACCATTATATTCCAACAAAATCTGTCAATATATATCCACTGTGTTGACAGCCAGGCTGTGCATGTCACGTGCAACGATATTAAAATGATCCCATATACTATTCTCTCATCAAGGAGAGACTGCTCATCAAGGAAAATCAATTGATTCACCAATGTGAGAGGGTTTCTAATCAATTTTACTCATATATAATTGCTGAATTAACGAGCTATATTTTCCTTACTCATGTGTAATCAAATTCCACCCTTATTATATTTTTATGCACCATTATAATTTTATTACTTTACAGTAGCATGGATAATGGCAGTCCCAAAGTACTCCATCTTATCTTCATCTCCTACCTGAGGTGTCCCATGCCTAATTTTGTCCACTAACCACACAATATAATACATTTTACAGTGGAATAACATATCAGTTCCATGATTTTTGTAAATTGTATAGGCCTCATAGTTTATCCTTGAATAACCTACAAAGTGGTCCGATAGTTAGCATTCAACTAGCATATATGAGTCCTAAATTATGATAATGATATTTACACGTTTGGCAATTGTATAATTCATCCTTGGTATCTGAGCGAATGATATCACTCTTTCTTTTTTTTTTTGTTTGATCTTGTGCTGAAGAAATTATATTTTTGTATAATTTCATTTTTATTGTTGTATTACATGCTAGACCATCATCTTGATGAAATTAACTACATTGTAAAGTTGAAGATTTGCATCAAGAAAAAAAAAACTATGGACCTTTGGATAAATCGAATTATATCTCAAGGTTTTTCAGAGAAATTGTATTTTGCTTCTTAATTTGGGTAAGCTTGTGCTTTAAATTAGGTTTTGTTTTAACTTTTAATTTGGGTAAGCTTCATTTTGTTGAACTAGAATAGAAAGCTTTGATAGCTATTCTTGAAATAGTACGATACCAATCAAAATGTAAATCTTTTGATTTATAAATGTAGCACACTAGGAAACTAGACTTTGGCAGTTGTCCATGGAAGAGTAAAACACCTCTTGAATAGATAAATTTCTTAGTTAATTAAGATACCACTCGTACTTGTCTATTCATACGAAAGTCAATGGGATTATGACTTGAGACTTCTTTACATGTGTTGTTATATTGATTTTTTTTATACTAATAAGAAGAGTGATGATGGAGTTCGGTCTAATGTGAAAGAGTGAACATCGTTCACTTAAATAAAGCAATCACTATTTTCTGATCTTGTAGTAGTTGCGGAAATTGAAATTCAAAATAGAGTTGACTTGAACCTTTCATGTTTGCATTTTTCCTAATAAAATATAAATATTGCATTGTTACAATTAATATCTATTGTAGTTTAATTTGCTTTAATTTAGTATTGGTTTGTGCTTTTATCAGGTAAATTGCACTATAGTTTAATTGGTAATATATATCACATTTCACATGGAATAAATTGTAATTGAACAAATCATATGTTATAATTTTATGGATAAAAATATTATTGACCCAAGAAAATTACCATGCTATCATTAATTTCACTAGTGAATTTTTCCCGATATATTCATATGCGCACAAGATAGTCTTTTACACTCTTCTACAATATTATCATAATATAGATTTTTTATGTCAATATCCTTCTTAAAATCACGATTACAATCAATACCCTCCTTACAGTGGAATTTATTTCAATATCCTTCTTAGTCCAATTAATTGTTGTGAATAACCTTCGGTAACACTTAAACCTCAACAATGTGAAAAATAACCATTTGCTGACCATTCAAAACATATTTACCTTTCAATGTTTTTATTTTCATGTCACCATTCTGTTGCTATAGAACTTTTTTTCTTCTCCTTTGCCTCTTCCTTAAATGTTTGCAGCAACAAAGATATAGAAGGAAGAGGACCACACACCTTGTCCTTGGAGAGGAAGAAGGGAAACATTGAGAGGGATGGGCTCGGTGAAGACCTGATGTCAGGAGAGGGTATATTTGAGAAAGGATAGGTTAATAATTTTAATAGGTCATGATTAGGGTTAACCTAGATTGAACTACAAAAATGTAGTGGCCAGTGTTCACAATAATTAACCTGTGTAAGGAGAGTATTGAAATAAATTTCGTCATAAAAAGGGCATTCAGTATAATAGTGAATTTACGCAAGATAACGACGCAAAAAATCCTTACAATACATATGTAATCTTCGTCAGTAACGCATGCGCCTCTCATCTAGTATTTTTTAAGAAATCCATACAAAGTAAGATAATAAAATCTACAACTAATTGCTATTAACTTATTGTGAGACGGCGGCAGTGACAGTTTTCTAGTGTGCCACGTTGGTATTTGTTTCGTTTCCAGACAAACTAGTGGGAATTGCCATTGTCTTCCTCGAGATCAGCGTCAATGACATAGCCTGCTCTTGCCTTTGTGTCATTTTCACCAAATATCGAGAAGTATTTCATTTTTTCTTCCATGTAAGATGTAAACGTTTTACTGAAACCGATCGTTTTTGAATGATATCAGAAGGATGGTTAGTTTTAGACATGTTGTTGCAAATATCAAGCAAGAGATAGGAAATCACATTCTGCAAACAAAGATTTACATGATTTATCTGAAAAGCTACCTCTACGAATATCGACGAATACTTCTGTATTACAATGGAAAACAAAATACAGACGACTGTATGTACTGATAGCAAAAAGTAGAAAGTATTGACTTCACGATAACTTCCGAAAATATCTGTATGTACCATATTCCAATCCGTAATCGACAATTGACTAGCGAAAACGCATCTACCAACCAACCAACTTGGAAAGTTTAAAACCAACCAGAGCTTATCCAAAACCAAACCTTAGACCTGTTGGATTGAATTGATATCAGAAAACGACAATATAATGGTCAAACTGGATACAACATACAGAGGCATGCATCTTGCTGCGCTGAACGGCATGACCCATCGTAATATCCTCATTAAACAACGTACCATCCTTTATTTACTTCTTATAACTAAAATCGTCTTTATACATCCAATAAACCTAGAGGTTTATCAGTCCACTGTCATCTCATCCTTTCAGTTAACCGTTAGTAATCTCAGGTTAAGTAAAATTAACTAAAGAAGTTGACTAATTGACATTTTCTCTGTGTTCTAAAATCCCTAATCCATTATTGATGCACTCCCACCGCTGTCACCATTATTCCACTACATAAAACCGCCGCCATGGTCACCGCAATCACCACATAATTGCACCTCTTCCATCACTATTCTACCATCTATCAACAATATTATTGCTGTCGTTGTGAACACTACTAATTGGTCCTTCCTTGCTAGCTATCACTCCATCAACTCCTTCACCACCATCAATTATTGTTGACATTATCATTGCCATCTCCACCTCCTCATCGGCTACCACTCTGCCACCTACTTATATCATCATTGTTGTTGTCGTTGCCACTTTCTTCATCACCACTACCTACTACTAATATTGTCATCTCTTCCTCCTTCTTCACTACCACTCCACCATCCATCATAATTGTCATTGATGCCATCATCATCTCCTCCACCACTAGTTTATCAGCCAACATCATCGTTGCCATTATCTTTGCGAAACTCTTCTTGTACCATTGGTTTTGTTGCTACGACAACTACTCACCAACTCTACAATCACTTTATCACCCTTGATCGTTGTTGTTGTTGTTGTCACTACCACCACCATTCAACCATAGGGGATGTGGAAGTAAAAGAAGAAGAGGAAGATAGAAGGATGCTATTGTATAAGTTTTTACGAAAAAATGGAAAGGCTAGATGATAATTTAAGTCTTCTTGATGTTTGTTAGGGAAACATGGGCTCAAATACTAACCTAAATGCATAAAGTATTATTTCAAACTAAGAAAGTATAATGGACAATATGATGTTAAAAGAAAGACTTTAGATTAAGATTGCATTTGGAAATACTTTTTCTTACGTAACTTATTGAGAAAAGTTGATTTTTTGTTAAACTATAATTTTTTAAGCTTTTATGGAGGTAAAGAAAAACTTATTTGATTTGTATGTTTAATAAGCACTCATGAGCTTATCAAAGGACTATATTGTCCTCGATATTGCAACCAACCATTGCCCACTTGTTGCTGCATCGCCTTCGACCACCATCATTGTTGCCGTCAGCCACCACCATTGTCGTCGGCCACCGTCGCTGTCGTTAACTACCATCACCACCACTAGCCACTACCGCCACCGGCCACCGCCAACACTACCATCGCTATTGACCACATTATTGCTATCGTTGCCTACCGCATCTGCTACCGTTAGCCACCACTATCGCCCCCACTGTTGTCTACTACTGTCGCCATTATTGTTAATCATCACCACTGCCATCAACCACTACTATCACCATCATCGTCGGCCATTACCACAACCACCGGTCACTACTGACGTGTTTGCCACCATTGCCTGTCGTCGTCCACTGCCATCGCCTGTTGCTATTGTTGCCTTATTTTATATTGTAACTAAAATCAACTTCTAAAGATATTAGAAAAATTAAGGCTGATATTCATAGTTTTTCAAAAAGGTAACTTCTATTAGCTTTTCTAAAAGTTACACTAATAGCTTAAAATGAACTAAAAAGCTACAATCAATTTTTTTAGAAAAGTTCGATAAACTGGTTCGTTAAAAAACATTTATTAGACAATAAATACTTAATGTAATACACTAGTGTAAAAAAACATTTCCAAATGTTACCTAAGAAATATTGTTAACATTATTAACATGACATGCATGAAAACATATATAAACATATAATAACCAATCAAATTAGGACATTTAGTTGTTAATGTATGGTTGTGATTGAAACCACCTATGTGATTGCAATCACCTACATGTTGTTTATTATTCTCCGATTTTGCATTTTTTTTCCTTTTTATTTCACATTTTTGGAGGGCAATTTACAAAGGAGAGGGATGAAATTTACCCAAATGTGGACGAATATTTATGAAAGTGTGCCTAGTAGTTGTCAGACATCTTTAGGGTCCATTTATAGAACTTCAACTTCTGAATTCAAATGTAGAAGTTAGTTTCTGAGTAGAAGCTATCACACCCCAACTTCTGGAAATGTAAAGAAATCACTATTCAAAAAACTACATGCTTTCTGAGAAGTTGGTAGTATTTGATAGAAGTATTTGACATGAAATTTACCCAACCATGACTACTCTAGTGACTAGTAGTTGTCAGACTTCTTTAGACTACTCTAGTGACTTGAAAAGCAGAAGAAAAAAGTTTTGAAAGTCATGTGAGATTACATAGGCTTTACTCTAAGATTACACGTATCTTTTAAACTTTTTACTCTATGATCCAGTATTCATACTCTTACATGAAAATATTTATGTTTCATACGAATAATATTTACTCTCTTATGTTAGACAATTTATTGCTTTAAGTGAATAGTACTTAGTAATATATAGAATAGTATTCAGAGGCACATTTATATACTCTTTCTAAAATCTAGAGAAGTACTCAAACAATTGAGGAATAATATTCATACTAATTAAATGCATAATGAATCATAAAATATGGAGAAGTATTCACTCAATTTTACATTAGTATTCATATAAAATTGACTTATACTCTTCATAAAATCTGACATATATACTCATGGAATTTATGAATAGTATTCTTACAAATGTTTATATACTCTTCATAAATTCTAGATAAGTACACACCTAATACTAAAATAATATTTTCATATACCATTCATAAAATTTGAAAAGGTATTCAAAGAATTCTAGATAACTAATTCAAAAAAAAATTCAAATACTCTTCCTAATTTTTTGAAAGCCTTTACAAAAAGAAACTTAACCAAAATTCCACCCATCACCATGATGATGGACGACGATGACAGAGATGGTGATGGATGATGATAAGGATGGTTATAGATGATGGTAGTGGAGATGGTGGGAGTGTAAAGATGGTGGTCATGGATTGAAAAAAGATGGTGGTGGATGGTACGTGGCAACAACGATAATTGAGATGGTAGTAAATGACAATTACGAAGACAGTAGGGAGATGACAATGTAGGAAGGTGATAGAGATGTTGGTAGGTGGCGTTGGCAATGATGGAGGGAAGGCAGTAATGTAGACGAGATTTCTGGTGTCGTAGGAAGGGGATGAAAATGGTCATTGAAGGTGTCAATGAAGATAATTAGAAGCTAGCAAGAGAGTTGGTGGGAGGACTGCAAAGATAGTGGGAGAGCAACGACGATAGTGGTGGACAAGGATTTTTAGTGGAAAAGGAGGTGTCATGTCCTAAATTTTCCATAATAATTTAAATCAAATTAAATTATGGGAAAAATTAAAGCTAAACAGAAAATATCAAACCACTAGGAACCTATGTGTGTGGCTATGAGACTCCGATTTATATGCACTATACTAAACCTTCTGCATACCTGTACCTGCAACCCAAAAACATGAGAAAAACGCATGAGTGACAGACGTCACCCAACACGCATCCACGAAAAACAATGGAAAACAAAACTATAATTAATTTTCCATTAAATTCGTTTCGCAGACCATTTTCTTTCAAATCCCACAAGCTAGGCGCATATCGGCCAAAACCACAAATGGGGCTCTATTAGCCCAAAACCACAAGCACGACCCTCAATAGCCAAAACCACACATAGTGAGTCGGGAAGCCCGGCACCAAGCAACTAAACTCTGGCCACAAGCAGTCCACCGAAGAGCCACCAACGTCGTCTGCACTGCCACGTTGAAGCCACATTGTGTAGGAGCGATCACCGTCCCATGATTTTCCTACCTGGAGAACCCTCACAAAGTCAACCCCTCCCTAGGAAGGTTGTCCTGTCTCTCATGACACTACCAGTTATGGGGCATGTGTCGCACCCACACTGGTCACCACAGGGTACGCCTCCTCACGACGTCCTCCACACACGGTGCTCAAGAGGGAGTGTCATACCTTCACACCCGACGACACTTGAGCCTTAGTGCTTACAGTGACAGCAAAAGTATCATACTGTAGACACCCCTATTTTGAGGTAACCCGGAGATGAGTATCCTTATGTTGCTTTGGATGTGATCAGCTCTTAAACCAAGTCCCAAAACCTATTAGCAAGCCAGAACCCCAATCAGAGATTCTGTGAGCTGAGTTGGCGCACCAACCAGGCGCACCTCAT